>MU717854.1:49212-83476 GCA_026770625.1 Nicotiana glauca
TGATTTAGCAAAAACTGATGTCCAAGTAGCGCCGAAACTCTGCCGAATTTTTAAGGAAAAGGAGAAAAGAGAAAGAAAATATTGACAATGGAAATAAAGAGGGTGAGGTGTGAAAATAAAGCGAGTGGGGCCCATTTATGTTTTTTTTACATTTTGTATAAGAAAAGAAAAATATGAAAAAATAAAAAAAAATGAATTTTTTTTTGCATTAGATCATTTTTCGAAAACCAAAAAAGGGAAGAAAATTCAAATAGATTTTGCATTTTTCACTTTCAAGAAAAGACAAAACATATGTTTAGTTGTTTTAATTTTCGCCGGTATCCAATCTGCCCAAACTACGCAGGTTTGATTCTCACCGTGTGTGAGATACGTAGGCAACCCTCGACGGGTCCAACCATCCCTTTTCAAAAATATAGCCAAATGTTAGAATTTTCATTTTTTCCATAAATAAATCGGGCGATGCCGTTTTTGTCAAAAATAGCCGAATGCTCCCGAAGGGATGACAGAAGGCTGCTTTTGTGAGAACAGCCACATTTGGTTGTTTTTTAAAGATTTTGACCGGTTAGCCAATGCAGCCTTAAAATCTTCACCCGAAGTGCTGAAAGGCCATATTTGCAAAACCGGGTTTGTTTTTGAAAGTTAGGAATTTGAATGAAAAAAATAGTGTCATTTTTGCTTTTAGGTCAAATAAGTGATTAAATCGCCTTAATAAATGTGCAGGATGAGCACGACTCAAAATGAACCTTTCTCAATCATGAATAAAATCCCTTTGGAGTTACGTCTGTGGTGGAACGATTTAGGAGGCGAAAGGCAAGATGAAGTCAAGAAATATTTGAAAGGGCTTACCGGTTTGCTAGAAATTGTGCCTCGGGGAGATATTATCAGAGCACTAGTGACGTGTTGGGACCCGGCACACAATGTGTTCCATTTCTCAGGCTTTGAGCTTACCCCAACATTAGAGGAAATAGCTAGCTACATCGGAAAAGATGAGGTTCCCTTAAGGCACAAATACTTGGTTGCGCCGAAAACTGTAGCCGTGCACAGATTTTTAGACTCTCTGAAAATACGTAGGACGATTCACAACACAGACTTGGAAAATGGCTTTTGCACCCCACACTTCATATACCATAGATATGGCCACATCGGGGGATTCAACAACCCGGAAAGTAAGATATGTAGTAATGGTAACCGTAAAAAATGGGAGGAGCATAGGCGTGTAGCTTTCATGGTGGTTTTTCTGGGGCTTGTGGTATTTCCAAGGAAAGACGGAAACATTGACATAAAAATAGCCGGGGTCGTCAGTACTCTAATGACTCAAGACAAAAGCACTCTCGCACCTATGATATTAGCCGATATCTTCCGTGCTCTTACAGCCTGCAAGGCTGGGGAAGACTTCTTAGAGGGATGCAGTCTGCTTCTGCTGTTACAAATGTGGATGACTGAGCATCTGTGCCATCGTCCTCAATTTTTGAATTATGGGTCTCCAGAGAAACCCTGCATAGAAGAGTTTTACACGAGGACTAAAGGGGTCAATCTGCCGGAAGGATTCACAGGTTGGACAACATACTTTCGGTCCCTCAATGCTAGTCAAATAGAATGGACATTTGGATGTTTTCCTGTTGATGAGATCATATATATGCCAGCGGCAAGGCCGCATTTCCTCTTAATGGGTCTTAGAAACATTCAGCCTTACGCCCCGTACTAGGTGCTAAGACAACTCGGGAGATGCCAGATAGTGCCCAAAGACGATGATCTTAGTTTGCAAGTGGTTGAGATTGGCCCCGACGGCCAGTTTCCTGAAGCAAAGGTTCGCCAGGTCTGGAGCGAATGTCAATATTTGGCGGCGAATACTTGTGTCCGAGATCGAGCCAAAGGAGAAGTTGTCACCTGATTATCAGGCCTGGTATAGAAGGGACGTTGCATTCGGGAGGCCGGCCAAAAGGCCTCACCTCCAGGAGTTTGCCGAATCGTCGCAAGAGCTGTGGGCTTGGCTAGCTAAAGAAAATGAGTACAGGGCAAAAATAGGAGAGTTTGAAAAGCAGGTCTAAGACCTTAGTTTTGAAAATAACGTGCAAGCCGCGGCTGACGAGGGTGAGAAAAGGAAGTTGGCTAAAGAAAATGAAGCTTTACTAGCCCAAATCCAAAAAATGAAGATAACAGCTGAAAACCCTGTTAGAAGTGCCAAAGATGCGAAGCTTATAGAAAGTTTAAGGCAAAAAGTAAATGATTATAGTTTCGACCTCAACAAAACAGAAAGGGAACTAGACGGGGTTCGAAAACAGTTGGCTAAAAACGCAGAAGAACGAGCCCGCATGATTAAGCAGTTGAGAGAAGAACACGATAATGAGGTTGCGGGACTGAGGAAAAAGGTCATTATCGCATAAACCAAAATGATCAAACAAGCAAAAGAGTTCAAGATTGAAAGGGAGCACTATTATACAACATTAGCACAATTAGAAATGGACCTGCAACAACTCCAGGAGAGAAATCAGCAGACTTTGGAGGCTAGGGCCGAACAAATAGGGCGGCTGCTTCAAGAAAAAGGCATAATCAGAGAAAGAATCCTAACTATTGCTCATCACATCACCAAAAAATGCCAAATGTGCGAAAACATGACTCAGACTACCTTTTTTGCCTCAGTGATGATATTTGTGAAACAGATAATGAGTGACCTGGACAGACTCTAAGGGGAACTTGCGTATAGGCCCGCGGCGAGACCGAACGATGTCCCGCGGGCACCAGGAGCTTTAATGTATTCATGATTGTCATTAGAGTCTGTATTTTCTTTTCATTAGAGTTTGTCAGTTATTTGAGTCTGTATTTTCTTTTCGAGTCAGTCTACACTTTCATTTTAATGTGGAATAATTGTTGATGGAGTTTGTAGCCCGTCTTGTCATTTAGAGTCTGTTAGTTATCTTCATGCGTTAGTCTTGAGTCCTGTATTTGAAATGCTTACTATTAATAAAACTGAAAATTCCAAAAACATTTTGTTTCTATTTTACATTTATTGCATTTGATCTGATTCAGGCATGGCCACAAAGTGTAGGCAATCTCCATAGGATCAGATCATGAAAAGAGAAATACAATGAGAATAACAAGCCAAAAAGGAAAAAAAGAAAAAAAGAAAAAAAGAAAAAAGGGAGCGGAAAAACAAAGAAAAAACGAGAGAGAAACAAGAAGAAACAAAGGCAAGAATAAAAGAAAGACGTCACAGTCGAGAATAAATAAAGTCGGGATGACGCAAGCGGTCGAGCAAATACATAATAGAAACCGTTAATTGCCTAGGTGCATTTATTCCCCAAACGTTCGGCTATCTATTTGTTAATGCCCTAACCGCTAACAACATTATTGCTGATGATGAGTCCAGGCAAGTGGTTTAGTTTACTGGCATTCTGGAAACCCACCCATACAACACCCGCTCTAAAGATAAGTCAAAAATGGTCAATCAAGAGTTAGAAGCAAGCATCGTCGACCCGTCCAGGGAGGAAGAAGTTGTGGATGTCAACGCCATGAAAGAGGAGATGTATAAATTGAAGCAACAGATGGCCGAAATATACCAGGCTTGGGCAAAGGGACACCCACTACCAACTTACCCTGCTAACCCTACCTATATCCCACCATTAGCTTAGCCACAAGATCCTTCTACAGTTAATTCCTCTTCGGCTTACCCTGCTTATCAGCAATACTACGCAACTACCTCTCAAACACCACCACCTCCACCACCCAAACAAATCCCATGTCCTCCACCTCCAACCACTCCCGTGTTTGTGGCTCCTCCACCTGCCACATTACAGAGATCTTCTAGTGAACCCCTGTTTCAAACCCAGGAAAACCGCTATTACCCACCGAAACCCACCTTCAAACCACCAGAACCATATCCTTACACTCCCCGTCTTGATATCTCAGCTGAAGAAGAGAAGCCACCTAAAAACTCTGAGCAGGAAGAAATGGTACGAAAGGTGAAAAGCTTGGAACAATCGTTCAGAAATACGCAAGGTCTAGGAGGGCAGGTGAGTGTGGCCTAGAAGGACTTGTGCTTGTTTCCCGATGTCCAATTACCTGCGGGATTCAAGTTACCAAAGTTTGATCTGTATGACGGACATGGTGACCCAGTAGCCCATCTGCAGGGATTTTGCAGCAAGATGAGAGGCGCTAGGGGAAGGGATGAGTTATTAATGGCATACTTTAGTCAAAGTCTCAGTGGTGCTGCTTTGGAATGGTACACGCGGCTAGATCATGCTCGATTGTACACCTGGGATGATTTGGCCCAGGCATTCGCATGCCATTTTCAGTACAACTTAGAGATTATTCCGGACCGGCTGTCATTGACCAAAATTAAGAAGAAGCCAGTGGAAAACTTCAGAGAGTACGATTTTCGGTGGAGAGAACAGGCCACCAGAGTTGATCCTCCAATGAAGGAAGGCGAAATGGTCGACTATTTTCTGCAGGCTTTGGAGCCTACTTATTACGGTCATCTGGTATCGGCAGTTGGGAAAACTTTCAACGAGGTAGTAAAAATGGGAAGTATGGTGGAAGAGGGTCTCAAGACTAACAAAATTATGAGCTATTCAGCGATTAAAGCAACTACCCAGGCCATCCAAAGTGGCACTAGTGGGGCGTTGGGAAAGAAGAAAAAGGAAGATGTTACAGTAATAGAATCAAGAGCTTGGTCCAGGGGTCCATCACCATATTACCACCAACAACGCCCCCATCCCCAAACTTACCACACAACCTATATGGCCCGCCACAACACTACTATCCACCTCCATTCCCCCACTTCTCCGTCCACCATGCCCAAACATACCCCCAACCTCAGACGCCATGGAGTGCACCCACCCCACAAAATACCTACCATACTCAAAACACATATCCACCTCCGAGAGCCTACAAAAACCCCATTGGACCCGGTTTTTGACCCAACCTTGCTTCCAAGAATGACAGGCTGTAGAAGAAGAAAACTTTCACACCATTGGGAGAATCTTACACCAGCTTATACCACAGATTGAGACAATTGGGCATGTTAAGTCCAATTGAACCCAAAATACCAAATCCTCCCCTAAGAAACCTGGACCATTCGGTGAACTGCGAGTATTGCTCAGGTGCTCCAGGACATGATACAGATAAATGCTGGCATTTGAAAATGGCCATCCAAGAGCTCATTGATACTCGCCGAATTGAAGTACAGGCTCCAGAGACACCTAACATCACTCAGAATCCATTGCCCACCCACCATGAGACTCAAATGATCGAGTTAGTGCAAAAAGGGGAATGCAAGAAGCCTTCACAGACCATGATGATGATCAGGGGCAGTGAGAACAAAGCAAATGAGAAATTAATCAGCGAAAAGGCATTGGTCACAGTAGAGTAGACAGTCAGCAAACCAGCGATGGCAGTAAAACAAGAATCAGTTAAAGTACCAGGAGCAGTTGTCAAGCCCCTTGTGATTGTAAAGGGCATTCGTGCAGATCCGGTTATCATCAAACCGGTGGCTCAATTACCAGTGATCAGTGAAAAGGCCGTTCCATGGAACTATGACCGAGTGACTATGACGTACAAAGGGAAGGAATTTAAAGAAGAAGTTTGTGAAACCCATGGACTGACTCGTTCAGGGAGATGCTTTGCCCCTGAAGAGCTGAGAAAGTTTAAAGCAGCCATAGACAATCCAGCACAAGTAAAGAGGGCCGACTGAAGAAGAGGCTGAATAATTCTGAAAAGAAGATGAAGGCGCAAGATTATTCTATTGTAGAACAACTGAGGAAAACTCCAGAACAGATTTCACTGCTGTCTCTATTGATTCATTCGGACGAGCATCGCCGGGCGTTGATGAAGATTCTAAATGAAGCCTATGTTCCGGATAAGATCTCTGTAAATCATCTGGAGAAGATAGCGAATAAGATTTTTGAGGTCAACAGGGTTACATTTTCCGATGATGAGTTGCCTTTGGAGGGTACTGAGCATAATAGGGCACTTTACCTCACAGTGAAGTGGGAAGACTCTGTGGTTACTCGAGTATTGATTGACAACGGGTCTAGCGCAAATATTTGCCTCTCTCCACCCTAGAAAAGTTAAAAGTGGACAGTGGGAGAATCCAGCAGAATAGCATCTGCGTGCGAGGATTTGATGGAGGGGGAAAGGACACGGTCGGGGACATCGTGTTTGAACTGACTATAGGACCAGTTAAATTCACAATGGAGTTCCAAGTGCTCGACGTGGCAGTCTCTTACAATCTCTTATTGGGTCGGCCCTGGATTCATGCCGCAAAAGCTGTGCCATCTACCTTACAACAGATGGTCAAATTCGAATGGGACTGGCAGGAAATTGTGGTGCATGGAGAGGATAGTTCGTGTAATACCATTATGCCTTTCGATGAAGCTGAGGACGACCAAGGTCCATGGGTTTACCAAGTCTCGGACACAGTAGCAGTTGCCAAAATTCCGAAATGAGAGTGTATTCCCAGGCCCAGAGTAGCTACTGCGTCTGTCATGGTGTCTTCAGAAATGATAAAGAATGGATTCTTAGCTGGAAAAGGCTTGGGTGCCTCGTTACAGGGCATCATACAGCCGGTATCTCTTCCTGGTAACTTGGATACTTTTGGGTTAGGCTTTAAGCCCACTACTACTGACATAAGGCAAGCTAAGCAGATGAAAAAGAGAGCATGGACCCTTCCAAAACCCATACCCCGCCTATCCCATTCCTTTGTCTAGCCTGGTACTAAGAGGCACCCAACAACAGTAATGCTTCATTCTGTAATGATGGAACCCGACATGAAGTTGATGGAAAGGTTTGAAAAGATGTTTGATGAGGTGAATATGATGGAGGCAGGCGAAGGTCCAAGCAAAGCAGATGTGAAGTTCGTGGGGGCCCATGCCAAGCTTAATAATTGGGAAGCTACTCCTCTTCCTACCCGGAGGGAGTCGTGGTAGTTAGTTTTGATTTTCCTTTCAGTTTAATCTGGATTATTTCCAAGGTTGTAATTCGGATGCGATGTTCTGTCCATTTGGATGAGTTAAACCTTGTTATCTTACAATGAAATGAAATTTCTTTCCTCTTTCATTCCTGATAGCCTTTATTTTGTCTTTCTTTTCTTTCTTGTACAGTCCCTTTTATGCCGGTATCACTGATGTGTCATGCATGAGGAGTCTTTGGCCTAGTCTTGATTATCAATCTAACTCCGAAATAATAATACAAGAAATTGAGTGTGATGACGAGGTAGAATATGATGACGAGGAAGCCTTTGAAGAAATCCGTAAAGAATTAAGCCAATTTGAGGAAAAACCCAAACCTAATCTGAACGACACAGAGGCAATCAATTTAGGGGATCAGGAGAATGTTTGGGAAACAAAAATAAGTGTCCACTTGGAGCCTCCGCTCAGAGAAGAGATAATCGAAGCGCTGCTTGAGTACAAAGATGTTTTTGCGTGGTCATATGATGATATGTCGGGTTTAAGTACTGATTTGGTGGTCCACAAATTGCCCACAGACCCTGCATGCCCTCCTGTCAAGCAGAAGTTGAGGAAATTTAAAACAGGTATCAGTGTGAAAATCAAAGAAGAGGTCACCAAGCAGTTTGATGCAAAGGTCATTCGGGTCACCCGGTATCCCACCTGGTTAGCTAATGTTGTGCCTGTACCAAAGAAGGATGGAAAGACCAGGGTGTGCATTGATTACCGTGACCTCAATAAGGCGAGTCCAAAAGACAACTTCCCACTGCCAAACATCCATATATTGATTGACAATTGTGCCAAGCATGAGATTGGTTCCTTTGTGGATTGTTATGCGACTTATCACCAAATTTTAATGGATGAGGAAGATGCGGAAAAGACGGCATTCATCATGCCTTGGGGAACGTATTATTACAGGGTCATGCCATTCAGGTTGAAAAATGCAGGGGCAACATATATGAGGGAAATGACCACCATGTTCCATGATATAATACATCGGGAAATTGAAGTCTATGCAGATGACGTGATTATAAAGTCGAGAAAGTAGAGTGACCATGTCAAAGACCTAAGGAAATTTTTTCAGAGGCTCCGCAGGTACAACCTCAAACTTAATCTAACGAAGTGTGCATTTGGAGTCCCCTCGGGGAAGTTGTTGGGGTTCGTGGTAAGTCGATGCGGTATTGAGTTAGACCCGTCCAAAAGCAAAGCCATTCAGGAGTTACCACCGCCAAGAAGCAAGAAAGAGTTAATGAGTTTGCTCGGCAGGTTGAATTACATCAGCAGGTTCATTGCCCAGCTTAAAACGACTTGCGAGCCTATCTTCAAGCTGCTAAAGAAAGATGCTGCGGTCAGATGGACAGATGAATGTCAGGAAGCATTTGACAAGATTAAGGAATATTTGGCCAGTCCACCTGTGTTGGTTCCGTCAGAGCCGGGAAGACCCTTGATCCTCTATCTGACAGTTTTGGATAACTCTTTTGGGTGTGTACTAGGGCAGGATGACGTCACAGTAAAGAAAGAGCAGGCAATTTACTACCTCAGCAAGAAGTTCACATCTTATGAGGTAAAATACACTCAGCTTGAGAGAACGTGTTGTGCTTTAACCTGGGTAGTGCAGAAATTGAAATATTACTTATCATCATATACCACCTATCTCATCTCGAGGTTGGACCCATTGAAATACATTTTTCAAAAGCCCATGCCCACAGGGAGGCTCCAAAATGGAAAATATTGCTCACAGAATTTGATATTGTTTACGTGACCCGTACTGCGATAAAAGCACAAGCGGTGGCTGATCATCTAGCCGAGAACCCAGTTGATGATGAATATGAACCTTTGAAGACATACTTCCCTTATGAGGAGACAATGCACGTCGAGGAATTAGAACAAGACAAAAAACCGGTATGGAAGTTGTTCTTTGATGGGGCCGCCAATACCAAAGGCGTCGGGATAGGAGCGATACTTATTTCTGAGATAGGGCAACACTACCCTGTTACAGCTTAACTTTGCTTCTACTGCACCAATAACATGGCTGAATACGAGGCATGTATTTTGGGTTTGAGATTGGCTATAGACATGGATGTCCAGGAGATCTTGGTCATGGACGACTCGGATCTTCTGGTGCATCAGATTCAGGGAGAATGGGAGACGCAAGACTTAAAGCTCATACCGTACCGGCAGTGTTTGCATGAACTTTGTCAATGGTTTCAGTCGATAGACTTCAGGCATATCCCAAGGATTCATAATGAAGTTGCTCACGCTTTGGCCACTTTGGCATCGATGTTGCATCATCCAGATAAGGCATACGTGGACCCGTTGCAGATTTAGTTCCTAGATCAGCATGCCTATTGTAACATGGTGGAGGAGGAGCTTGATGGTGAGCCATGGTTTCATGATATCAAAGAATACCTCAGGATGGGAGTATATCCAGCACAGGCCACAGGGGATCAAAAGAGAGCCATCAGATGCTTAGCAAACAGATTTTTCTTCAGCGGGGGAGTGTTGTACAAAAGAACTCCAGATCTTGGTTTGCTGAGGTGCATGCATGCTAAACAGGCCACAGCTATCATGACCGAGGTACATGTGGGAGTCTGTGGACCTCATATGAGTGGATATGTATTGGCCAATAAGATTATTCAAACAGGATATTATTGGATCACTATGGAACGGGATTGTATCAGTTTCGTACGCAAGTGTCATCAGTGCCAAGCACACGGAGATTTGATTCATTCTCCACCATCTTAATTGCACACAATGTCAGCACACCCTTCGTTGCTTGGGGAATGGATGTCATTGGGCCAATCGATCCAGCGGCGTCAAATGGGCACAGGTTTATTCTGCTAGCCATTGATTATTTCACTAAGTGGGTTGAGGCGAAAACCTTCAAGTCGGTGACCAAGAAGGCAGTGGTTGATTTTGTGCATTCGAATATCATTTGCCGATTCGGAATCCCGAAGGAAATTATCACAGACAATGGTGCCAATCTCAACAACCATCTGATGGCAAAAACATGTCAGCAGTTTAAGATCACCCACCGCAATTCCACCCTATATCGTCCTAAGGCGAATAGAGCAGTCAAGGCAGCCAACAAGAATATCAAGAAGATACTTCGGAAAATGGTGGAAGGGTCCAGGCAATGGCATGAAAAGTTACCTTTTGCTTTGTTAGGCTATCTCACTACTGTTCGCACTTTAGTAGGGGCGACTCCTTATTCATTGGTATACGACACGGAAGCAGTGATAACCGTTGAGGTTGAAATACCATCCCTTCGGATTATCGCCGAGGCGGAAATTGACGATGTCGAATAGGTCAAGGCTCGATTGGAGCAACTGAGCTTGATTGAAGAAAAGAGATTGGTAGCAGTATGTCACGGACAATTGTACCAATAGAGAATGGAAAGAGCATATAACAAGAAAGTGCGTCCACGGAAGTTTGAAGTCGGGCAATTGGTGTTGAGGCGTATCTTACCTCATTGGGCCGAAGCAAAAGGAAAGTTCGCCCCAAACTGGCAGGGGCCATTTGTTGTAATCCGAGTGTTGTCCAATGGTGCATTATATATGACAGATGTGGAAGGAAAATGTGTAGAAATGGCTATCAACTCTGATGCAGTCAAGCGATACTATGTATGATTTCTTTATCTAAATGTACCTAATTGTATTTGGCATGTTTTGATATTGAAATGACGAAGGAATTTTGTTCTACTATCCAAACACTTTATCCTTTGTTATCCCTTTGAGCCTTATTCTATCTTTCTTTCATACCCCTCTTTCGGAATCAATAATAAACGCGAAAACCCGAACGGGGAAAGTAAGTGGAGAAACAAGAGAAAAACAGTGAAAAAAAAGAAAAAATAAAGAAAAAAAGGGAAAGAAAAAAGAAGAAAAAAAGAGAAAAGGAAAAGAAAAGAAATGAAAAGAAAAAAGGGGCAAAAGTGAAAAATGAAAGATCGCAACAACGAAGAAATTTTATGACCTGAACTACGTTTGACTTGATCCCGAAAGGGTACGTAGGCAGCCTCTCTTTGAGGTTTAGTCACAAAAAAATAAAAGTCCAAAAGTCCCCAAGAAAGAAACTGGGGCAGAAGTTGTGGTTTTTGTGAGAAATCTGATTCCGAAAGTTGTAATTTTGAACCCATGTTGAATTATTTTGAGCCTCTATACCCTTCTTTCTAAAACCCATCCAAAAGCCACATTACGGTCCAAAGAAAGACCTTCCGATTAATCTTCAAGAAATGCCAATACGAGCAGGTAAATTGATTCATGTTGGGGGCAACACTCTGGTGCCAGAAGGAAAATGATGAAAATGAGAGAGTCTTATTGGTGAAAACCCTCACGGGCACCATAAGGCGACGTGAGTTGAGAGAAATAAAAGTGAGAGAGTCTTATTGGTGAAAACTCTCACGGGCACCATAAGGCGAAGTGAGTTTTAAGAGATATAAAAAATGAGAGAGTCTTGTCGGTGAAAACCCTCACGGGCACCGTAAGGTGAAGGTGAGTTTCCAGATGGGCCAATGAAACAAGTCTGTGGTTAAAAGCTGCTCAAAACATGGCAAGACGAGCAAGGTTTGGGTTTTGGTCAAAGTTAGGTTATGAAAGTATGGAACAACAAATATGGCAATTGAAAGTTGATTGGTTGAACAGACTAGGCTGGTTAATCCAAAATGCATGGCACGATCGATGGTACCAGCTGTTCCACTGTGATAAGTCCTATCCTTTTCTCTTCATTACAAATCATCCGTTTTCAGAGTCTTTCTATCCTTAACCTTTGAGGTCATTGCATTTCATTCTCTTAAAGTCCGTCTATAAGATGTTTCAGTGTCAGTTCTATTCAAAAACAAAAGAAGGATGTCAAGGTTAACTACCAGCTTCCCAGTTGTACGGCACAACAGGGTTGGAACATATCAGAAGAAAGTAAGGCATGAAGGACCAATGGAAATCCCATCAGTGAGATAATCAAATAACTGTGGGGGAGAAAGCAAAGTTTCACAAGAGGGATCAGAAACACAAAACAGCAATACGGGATAGAACATTTGGGTCATCAAAGTCAGAGGGTTGAAAGTCAGTCAGGAAGTCGATTCGTTTCAAAGCAAGTCCAGGGAAACAAGTTGGAGCAAAGACGAAAGAAGGAACATACCCAACAAGAATGCCAACAGCTAACCACCATTAACAAATATTTCTTTGATTGAGACAGGGGCAGAAAAATTTCTTTGTCTGTTTTGCTACAATCAGGAGCCCACCTGGAGAACAAGGGAATACATTTCAAATTCCGCAATCAGGAGCCCACCTGGAGAACAAGGGAATAAATTTCAAAGTTTCAGCAGTCAGGCACCCACCTGAAAAACAAGGGAAGTATAATGAAAATTTTATCTTTCAAGTTTTAATATTTGGTAACATAACGCACCCAGTCATCAAATTGGGACAGAAAATTTTCTTTGTGTTGTCTGTTTTGGCGCAATCAGGAGCCCACCTGGAAAACAAGGGAATACTTTGCAAATTTCAGCAATCAGGAGCCCACCTTGAGAACAAGGGAATACCTTTCAGATTTCAACAATCAGGAGCCCACCTGGAGAACAAGGGAATACCTTTCAGATTTTAGCAATCAGGAGCCCACCTGGAGAACAAGGGAATACTTTTCAAATTTCAGCAATCAGGAGCCCACTTGGAGAACAAGGGAATATCTTTTAGATTTTAGCAATCAGGAGCCCACCTGGAGAACAAGGGAATACTTTTCAAATTCAGCAATCGGGAGCCCACTTGGAGAACAAGGGAATATATTTCAATGTTTCAGCAGTCTGGCACCCACCTGGAAAACAAGGGAAGTATAATGCAAATTTTATCTTTCAAGTTTTAATATTTGGTAACATAACGCGCCCCGTCATCAAACTGGCGCAGAAAATTTTCTTTGCTTTGTCTGTTTTGTCGCAATCAGTAGCCCCCCTGGAGAACAAGGGAATATATTTCAATGTTTCAGCAGTCTGGCACCCACCTGGAAAACAAGGGAAGTATAATGCAAATTTTATCTTTCAAGTTTTAATATTTGGTAACATAACGCGCCCCGTCATCAAACTGGGGCAGAAAATTTTCTTTGTTTTGTCTGTTTTGTCGCAATCAGTAGCCCACCTGGAGAACAAGGGAATACTTTCCAAATTTCAGCAATCAGGAGCCCACCTGTAGAACAAGGGAATACTTTTCAAATTCAGCAATCAGGAGCCCACCTAGAGAACAAGGGAATACGTTTCAAGTTCCGCAGTTAGGCGCCCACCTGGAGAATAATGGAAGTACAATTCAAATTTTTGCTTTTTAATAATTAATAACATGATGTGCCCAGCCACCAAACAGGGGCAGAAGAATTTTCTTTGGATGTCTATTTTGTTGTAGTCAGGAGCCCACCTGGAAAACAAGGAAATACTTTTCAAGCATCGCCATCAAGAGCCCACCTGGAGAACGAGGGAATACTTTTCAAGCATCGCAGTCAGGAGTCCACCAGGAGAACAAGGGAATACTTTTCAAGCGTCAGAAACCAGGAGCCCGCCTGGAGAATAGAGGCACATATTTCAAAATTGCAGCAATCAAGCATCATTCGGAGGAATGGCAAAACATCGCCAATCACAATTCAATGCAACAACAGGAATCTCATTGGAAGAATACAAGATACAGGTTCAAGGCAATGCAAGTGCAAATTTGAAAACATAGATAGGATCTTTTGTAACTCATAGATCATAGCTTAGGCTAGCTTCTTTTTCTTTTGCCACGGTGTAATAAGGAGATCAGCAAGCAGTAGCAGCAGCAACAACAATGAAATCACAGCTCCTGGTAGTCCCAGCTACCAAACCTTCCCGAACTACACTGACTTGATTCCTGTTTAGCCCAGGATATGTAGGCAACCTCTGAAGCAGGGTTCGGTCAGCTCTTTCAAAAATGCTTCACACGAAATATGCGAACGGGCAAAACTCGCTCGTTTCCGCTCACTTATCTTTTTAACGAAAAATCTTCGTGTTTCCGAGCAAAGAGGGGCAGCTGTGAGCACGTGATTTTCGCCCTATATATGCATTATTCCCAAAAATTCAAAAAAAAAAAAGACTTTTCCTTATTTTTACAATTTTGGTGAATTTTGGTGTTATTTTTTGTTAATTGTTTGTATTTTATTTGTGCATGTTAATTCATATGAAAATACAAAAAAAATAAAATAAAATATGCTTTTGCATTTAGGATCTAATTTCATATTTTAGAATTAATTAAGGGTTAAGTTGTTTTAGAACATAACATGAAAAATAGTTCACTTTCGCATTTTAATTGTTTTAATCATGAATTTGTCACAAAATAGCTTTTAAAACAATTTTAGGAATTAAGTAGTTTAATTTTGAAATATATTAGGATCTTATTTTAATTTTTTTTTGCACATTCATAAAATTGGAAAAAATAATACAAGAATACAAAATGAAAAAAAAAGAAAAGGAAGCAAATGAAAAGGAAATTTTGGGCCAAATCCTTGAGCCCAAGCGAAATTACCCTTTAATTAACCCCTGAACCGGACCAAACCCAGTCCAAATTGCACCCCAACTCGGCCTGCCCCCTTCATTAAATAAAACGATGTCGTTTGGCGTCGTTTGATCTTGGCCATCAATTCTCTATCATCCAACGGCCGTGATTGATTATTCAACTTCAGATATAACTGTCCAAAAAGAGTTCAAACCCTAAAAACATCACTGCATCTTCCTCGTACAACCGCCAGTGTAACTCCACCCCGTCTCCGCCCTACTCCGTCGTCCGCCGCCGGCCGAAAATCGCCGTCTCCGGCGGCGAAGCTCCAAAACTTCCCAAAATTTCACCACACATGCTCCTTTTCCTCCTCTTTCTAACCCCAAGACCCCATCCCTCAAATCGTAACCAATCTGCTCGGATTTCAGATCGAAATTTCGGTCAAACCTCAAACTTACCCAAACCAACCCAAACTTACATCACATATCCTCCTTATCTTCCTCTTCATGAATCCACAGTCCATAACCCTTAAATCCCACTGAGCTCTCTCAAATTTCAGATCGGAGGTCAACCCAGAAACCCTGCTTTCTTAAAGTTCAAAGAGCGTTGATTGGTGGACTATAACAGTACTCAATCTTGTGTTTCCTCATGGGAACACACGATTGAGGATGTTTTAGTTCAAATGATTCCAAGGATGGCCTGGTCTTCTTTCAGTTTCAAATCTAGGTATTTTCCTAGTTTTTTCTTTTTTTATTTTTCTTTTTTTTAAGTGACTGATATGCTCAATTAGATTTTTGTTAGTTTGCGTTATGTTCTTAGGGTTTATTCTGATCCTGTTTAGTGTTTTAGTTCATATTAGGTTAAATTCATGGTTCAGTAAGCTTTTCTTTCCTATGTTTGATTATTCCTTTGATTCCATGAGTTTTTCGTTTCTGATTTTTATTAGTTTTGATTTTGTTCTGATTTTTGGTTCATCTTGTTTTGTGATGATTAGTTTAACTATGTCTTGAATCCATTTTGATATATGGTTTTTGTCTCATTGACTTCAGTTTCTATTTCAGTAATTGAGTTAATCAATATGTTTGATGTCAATTGGTTATAGCTGATTTAGATTAAATAGGTTTAACTATAGTTAATTTTAAACCAAATAAAGGGTTTGTTTGGTTTGGTAGTTTTAGAGGAGTTTTAGGGGTAGTTTAGGCATGGAAAAGGTAGTTTTATTAGAAATAGTAAATTCAAAACCAAGGCAGGGGTAATACAGGTATTTCAAGGGTAGAAAAATCAGGTTAGAACACCCTAGACCCTTCAAGAAAGGGGATAGGTGTAGGTTTTAGTATTTTAGAAGCAGTAACTTGTGCAATAAGTTTAAAAATAAGGGACTCAATTGTAATAAAAAGGGACTAATTTGAAAAGGAGAAGAATCTGAAGCTGCACTTCTGAGTGCCTATAAAAGGGTACTCAAATGCCTTGAGAAGCAAGTTTGGGGGAATCCAAAAATTACCCCCAAAAGCTCTCCCTAAGTTTCAGATCTAGTTTTGAAATTCAAACATTCAAAAATCCAAAAACAATAGAAAATCTAAGAGAAAAACCAAAAAAAATACTGTTACATTAGTTTCCTTAGGTCATTTTCAGAGTTGAGCATTTAATTCAAGTTTTCAGCTCAGTTAAGGTTCAAAAATGATTGAACTCATTTGTTTCTATTTGGTATTTGAGGGCTGAAGGTAATCTCGGCCATCTAGGCTTTGAATCTGGTTGAATCAAGTTGACTATGGTGATTTGTTAAGTGTGTGGATGTGTTGGGTCAATCTTCTGGATATTTGACTTAGTTTTTGGTCAATCTACTGTGTCTACTTGGTTTTCAACTCATTTCTGAACTGCTGAATCTTTGCTGGACTGTTATTACACTTCATTGATTGCTGTTGGGTATTGAAATTTGTTTCTGAGTTGCCGCTGAAGTTATTACTGCTGCTAATCTCTCCATTTTTATTTCACTTCAAATTTCAGGTACACAATTGAATCTCCGCTGTAATTCCGAGCTTGAAAAACTGGAATAAAACTGCCTGTTTGTTTGATTCTAAAATATGCCTGCTGGATTGTTACACACCAATAGTTAAAAGGATATGAGATGTAATTGTGTAGCATAGTTAAATTTTGAGCTGTATGTGTATAAACTTTGGACTGTTTTGGTAGCTTGTGGACTGCAGGATTGATAAATGGATTTGTATTAATTTGAATTGCCTAGGACTGTTAGAAGTTGGTATTGCTGAATTGTCATAGTTATTTGAATATTTTACTAGTGGTGATAGACTACAATTTGGTTGATTATTTTTGATTTAGCATAGCAGGACAATTGAATTTAGAATATGATATTTGCTCAGCCGTGTTAACGCAGTCCCATTTGCAATCATCAGAGTGTATAGGCTCGTTTAAACCTGGAAATAGCATACTCACAATTATATAAACTCACGTACTGCTCTAAAGTGATTAGTTCATCTCAGCAATTCGTTTACAGTTCCAACCTGCAAATAAATGTCATAATATGTGAAGGTTACACTTAGTGGATTGTTGAATTACATACTGAGTACGTAGATTGTCAAGGTGCATGAGTTTAACATATATGAAACTAGGTTAATGTTAACATGAATAAATGTGACTGTAAAAGTCAGCTCAATTACTGTTTAACATGCATAAACGTGACTGTAAAGTGGAAGTCTTGGGCCTGATCATCATCTACAAAGCCCACATTTAGGCATCATTCCTTTGCGCCTAATTTTAAATCTGTTGAGGGCCGATTTAAAGGGCCCAAAACCCTGAACATCTTAGTAGGGATACTTGGGTAGGCTAATTCAAGTAGGACTATTTTCCTTTATTATTAGAGACAAAGATATAGAAAATCATAGTTTGCTTTAGGTTTGCACTTTAAATAAAACAAGGAGGTGAGCCTCGCTAAATAAAAATGCAAATTGCGGGGTCCTCAATAAATGCAATATAAAAATACTTAGAATTCGAGAGGACCGATTAGCGAATTTCACGGTCTTCCCCAAAGATAATAAACGCGTAGTTGCTTTAGGTGCGTATTTTAATAATATTACCTTCCTAAATACGGGTGCATATTTATGTGACCCAAATCTAAATCTCAACAAAGTCAAAATGTGTCAAAAACTACGGGTGCACTGGTGCGACGTGATTCGAGATGCATTTTCACGACGTTGCAATTCTTATTAAAAATAAAAATAAAAGCAGTTTACTAATAAAAGGCACACAGGTTAGAACATGTTTTGAAATCAGATAAAATCAAATTCAACCATTGAGCGACCATGCTAGAACCACGGAATCCAGGAATTCCTAACACCTTCTCCCGGTTTAACAGAATTCCTTACTCGGATTTCTGGTTCGCGGACTGTTAACAGAGTCATAATTTCCGCGGTTCGGGATTCAACCGGTGAATTGGGACACCATTAATCTCCCAAGTGGTGACTTTGAGATTTAATAACAAATCCCGTTTCGATTGTCCTTTAAGTGGAAAAACTCATTTGCGCCCTTGCGGGTGTAGTGAAAAAGGAGGTGTGACAAGAACTACCCAGCTGCACATCAGACCACTTATGCGACCAACCTCACGCTTCCGTGAAGCCGCTTCTGCAGTCCATTTCCGTAGAAGCGCTCATACCTGATACCAGCAAGATCTGGCACTACTCAACTTGAGATTTCATCCCGTTAGCCATCTGAAATTACCCCGAGGCCCCCGGGACCTCAACCAAAAATACCAACACATCCTAAAATCCCATTCAAAGTTTATCAAATCCTCAAAACATGTCAAACAACGCTAAACCATTAAATCACATCAGATTCAAGCATAAGTTTCTTCAAAACTTCCGAAATGCGCATTCGATCAAAAACTGGACCAAACGATGTCCGAATGACTTGAAAAGTTTCATAAATATCCAAAATCACCCAACAAAGCTACAACAACTCTTGTAATTCCATTCCGACCCTCAGATCAAAATCTCACCCATCAACCGGAATTCGCCAAAATACTAACTTCGCCAATTCAAGTCTAATTCTACACCGGACCTCTAAAATCACTCCCGGCCACGCTCCTAAGTCAAAAATCATCCCCCGAAGCTAACCGAATCACCAGAAATCACATCCAAACCCTCCTACACATATGTCAACGTCCGGTTGACTTTTCCAACTTAAGCCTTCCTTAAAGAGACTAAGTGTCTCATTTCTTATCAAAACCAGTCCAAATCAATTCTAACACACCACCTATCGATAACAAAACATGAAGAAGCATGAAATGGGGGAAATGGAGCAATAACACATGAGACGACAGGCCGGGTCGTCATAGTGGGTTATCTCCTACGGAGTGTTCTAAGGTTGTGTGATTCTTATGTTGTCTATTAGAAGATCTCATTTGCAAGTGAAGAATATGTGTTGAAATCTAAATTGGTTCGCCTAGAGAGTGAGCTTGTCTGTTGCGAGGATGAATGCGAGATTTGCAGAAGAATTAAAGTACCAGATGGTCTGTGTTTCATGAGCTTATGAAGGATCAAGTTTAATCTCACTATGATATTATGGTAGCAATAGAGTACATGCATTATGAGTTATTGGTGTGTTTTGATCTATAGCTTTGAGCCAAGTGGGGGAGTTTGCTATTGATTAAGTTGATTGCACGATTAGGTGCTATGTTGGTTCTAGTTTGAGGCGTGTTGGTGAGTCAGTGATGGCTCACTGAGATTGAAGTCGAGGATGGATCGCGTGAAGGAAAATTTTGACAAGGTTATACGATGCTTCGTAGGTGTGTTAGAATCATATGATGTCTTAAGTTGTTGGTAAAGAATGCTCGGTGCATAGAGCAGGAAGATGCTTGTTTGTATTGGGATGAGGTCATATCCTGCGGTGTCAGAGTGCTAATGAGGCACAAGTGGTTCTGTTCATTTGATCAAGCTAATTGCAGTATAAGTAGAGTAAATGACTCTCGAGAATGTTTCTAATGTGTTCAAGATTCTACATGTAACAATCAGGTGTTTTAAAGTTGTATATGTGGTTAGAAACTTAGTTTTTATTGGAAGAGGTCAAGACTTATGGTGTTTCTATGTTAATTATGTGATTCTATGTATTAGTATCAGGAACATAAAGGTAACAAATTTATATTTGCAGGAAGTTCTTTAGAGTAAAGTATCCAGGAATGTGGTGTTTCTGAGAATAGTTTAGAGAGTATTCAGCGGCTTATGGGTTTTAGACCGTCTGGTTTCATACTTGGGTCTCGTGTGGTAAGCCTGGGTTGGGGAATTGTGGTGCTACAGCAAAAGGAAATGTCAAGTTGAAGATGAATCAGAAGGAAATTTAGATAGATGTGGTAATTTGGTAGTAGACCAGACCGGTATGGTAAGGATATGATTTGTTCCTTGTGTGTGTTCGAGGTAATGAGTTCCAACAGGTATTTTGCAGCAATGCTCTTAGGTTTTGATCTCTTGCTTAGCTTGGTCGAGTTAGAAGGATTCAGTCCTGGCAGGTCTAATTTGTTCGAAGGGAACTCGGAGAGTCCTTGATGGTTTTTACCGTAGTTTGGAGAGGTATATTTCTATGGGCATACGGAGCATGAGATGTATAGTGATTTTATTCTACGTGGAACCAATGGAAAGTTCTTCACTAGTTGAGTACGTATATGTTTGTGGCTCGGAAGGGAAGTCAAGGTTAATCACGACATGTACCTCACTCTAAATGTTAAACTCAAAGCTCAACCACCTCTTTGCCCTTCAAACATGCCTCTAAACCAATAGAATCTAGCAAATTGCCAACAAACAATTCAAATTAAGCCTTAGGAGTTACCCATGATTGCAAAGAATTCAATTTAGGTCATTATTGAAAAATTCAACAAAAGTCAACATCCGGACCCGTTTGGGCCAAATTTGAAATTCGGACCAAAACTCGTTTACCTATTTACCCCCCGATTCCGGTTATAAAATTAGTTTTGGAATCCGATATCAATTTGAGGTCTAAATCCCCAATTTATTAAATCCCTAGTTTTTACCCAAAAACCCAAAAATCCACCATGAAAATCTTAGATTTTAGGTTGAAATTTTGTAAAAATATAGTGAAAAATTGAAAGAAACTAGTTTAGAATCACTTACCAATGAATTGGGGAAGAAACGTTCTTTGGAAAATGGCCTCTAAGGTTTTAGGTTTTGAAAATTTGAAGAATGGGAGAAAAATCCCGTCTAAGTCATATTTACCCAGCTGCAGATGTTGAAAATGCGACCTGGTCTTCACAAATGCAAAGACCGCAAATGCGAGAAAAGCTTTGCAAATGTAATAACTCCCACACTTCTGCTGCCTTCGTAAATGCAGAACCTGAGGATCACAAATGCGACCCATGTCTTCGCAAATATGAAGAATTCCTCCTCAGACTTATTTCGCAAATGTGAAAGGGGTTTCGCAAATGCAAAAACTGTATGGCCCAACTTCTCTTCGTATTTGCAATGAGAAGCTTGCAAATGTGAACCCCTCAGAGGTCGCAAAGTCCTACAAAGGAAGTGGTATTGCTAATCATAGTGATTTGATGAGGGTATATGTTTCAGAAAAAGGCAATGTGATTAAGTTGATAGTACTTCGGTAGTACTGTGATACTTTCGTGTTATATCGACTGCTGATATTCGAGTTTGCTTGATGGCACACGGGAAATGTTAGGATATCTTTCGTGGAATGATTGGGTACTTGAGGTGTGATATGTATTCAGACGGGCGAATTTGAGATCATGTATGGTGATTTGTGTGCTACATGGAGTTGGAGACCAGAAGTTCTCATATTCAGGTTATGCTATGGTTGTAAATCGTGTACATCAGCACTGTTTAGCGACTATCGGGGTTTGGAGACCCGAGCGGACCTTTTGTTGCTTGGGATATTAGATCTTGGATGTGACATTGGGTTCAGACTAGTTGTTTCTATGTTGTGTTATTCTGGACTATTGCGATAAGATGGCACTGTTGGCTATGCCGAAAAATGCCAAGGATTGAGTGGCGATATTCGACGGATTATGTCCTTTTGGGGATTTTTATATTTAAGACCCAGCAGTCGACTGGGAAGAATTTGTCTTTCTTATTTGGCTTCTTGTGATGAGTGTCAGTGCCGAGGCTCCCCATATTGATTCAGTTCCAGTGGTGAGGGACTTTTCGGATGTGCTTCTTGTGGTCGGGCATGTCACCGAGCAAGGTTGTTGATTTCGGTATTGATTTGGTGCCTTGCACCGTATCGTATGGCACCGGCAAAGTTATAGAAAAGGAAAGAGTAATTTTAGGTTTCCTTGATAGGGAGGTCGTTGGCAGGACAATGTGGGTGAGTGTTCTATCTTGAGTCGGCTTGGTTGGCTCCGAATGGCATTATAGAGGGAGGAATTGATTCGACCATTGTTGAGCTTATCAATGATCTGGGGAGATCTATGAGTTACCTTTATGTGTTGCGAGGTGTTATGAGTTGTTGGTTATAGGCACATATGGTGCGGTTCAATTGGGGTCTCTTAGTGGAATTCAAGCGGGAAGAGTAATTGGCCATTGCTTAGTAAATGACGTATTGGTTATGTCCTATCGATTTGCATGGTGTATGTTATTTGTTTCACCGTAGGTGTAATGATTTGCTTTGGTTCCAGACATCAAATTGTGCGTGGTTGTCACTTTCGAGCATAGTGACTTGAGGTGTTTCATATGGAGCAGTGTTTGACGGGATCGCGCACTGCGGCGAAGCTGTGTGGATATATGACCTTGCGTGTTAGATTCGAGTGTTCTATTTCTATGATGCGATGTGGCGGTGCTGGTGAGCTTAGGGTGCAGCTCTTTCGTTTGAGTCATTTTCATGGTTTAAGTATGTTCGGACCATTTCTTATTGTGCCGTATTATGCAAGTTATGGCTTAGTCCTGTATTGACGTGTCTTGTCATCAGAGTGGTGTGTTGGGTTCGAGGTGATCATTGGGATCATTAATAAATATGAATGGATTTGATTTCAGCTTGTTGGAAGGATAATATCGAGGTTCGGCTCGAGAATCTGCTGTGGTAGTAGCCAAAAGGGAAGTGGCTTCATGAATGGTCGATCTGAGAAATGGTGATGACTTACTGCATGTTTTAGTTATCAGTTACAATATATGTAAGAGTGTTAGAACGAAACTTTAGTTGATAAGAGGTTTTCTACCGGTATTCGGGCATTGTATGCAGCTGTTGTGAACAGAAGTTATCGCGACGAGTGTTTGAGTTATGTGGTAAATCAGGTAATTGCACCTGAGGTTGCAGGTATGGGTTATTACAGCTGTTTCAGGATTATTCTGAATATAGATGTGAGATTTTGATCATGTGAATGGTTTCGGAAGTGGAAATGTGGTTCTAAGGTTTATGGGCTAGATTGGATTGTGAAATTTCAGTTACAGTGCGTTATCAAACCTATATGAGATAGGGTGATGTGGGATCACCCCCAAGTATATGCATGGTAAGGTTATTCAACGATTGTTTGGCTTTTGGAACAACTCTAGGCACGTTCGAGGACAAACATTTATTTAACTTGGGGAAGATGTGACGACCCGACCAGTCATCTCATGAGTTACCACTTTGTTTCCCCCATTTCTGCTTCGTTATCCATGTTTTGTGGTATTGGGTTGGTCGGATCGAGTTCGGAATTTTTTGTATAAGGTTTGAGACACTTAGTCTCTTTTAAGAAGGTTTAAGTTAGAAAAGTCAACCGGATGTTAAATTTTGTGTTAGAAGGCTCGGATGTGAGTTCCGATGGTTCGGTTAGCTTCGGGAGGTGATTTATGGCTTAGGAGTGTGATCGGAAGTGGTTTTGGAGGTCCGATGTAGAATTAGGCTTGAACTGGCGAAGTTAGTATTTTGGCGATATCCGGTTGGTAGGTGAAATTTTGATTCGAGGGTCGGAATGGAGTTTTGTGAGTTTCTGTAGCTTTGTTATGTCATTTGGGATGTGCGCACAAAATTTCAGGTCATTTAAATGTGGTTTGGTTGGGTTTTTGATCAAAAGTGTATTTCGGGAGTTTTTGGAAAACTTAGGCTTGAATTCGATGAGCTTTGGTGGATTGATGTAGTTTGAGGTATTTTGATGATTGAAACAAGTTTGAATGAGGTTATAGGATGTGTTGGTGCTTTTGATTGAGGTCCTGGGGGCCTCGAGTGTGTTTCGGGAGGTTAAACGAATCAATTTCATGTTTTAAGAACTTCAGAAATTGCAGGTTTCAGTTGCAAGCATTTTGGCTTTCGCGTTCGTGAAGGGGATCTCGCATTTGTAAAGGGCCGGGGTTCGTGAGCTTCGCATTCTCGAGGGTCCATGCCACATTTGTGAAGGTTTGTGAGAGGACTGCACCGCGTTCGCGAGTGTATATACGCGAACACGTAGGAGGAGTTGGGTCTGATGGCCAGTTAGTCATCGCGTTCACGATGGACCAAACGCGTTCGCGATGGACCAAACGCGTTTGTGAAGTTCAAGTCTGTGGAAGCATGTCGCGTTCGCATAAGGTAAAATTTGGTCAACGCAATTTTGTGCTACGCGTTCACGAGAGGTGGACCGCGTTTGCGAAGAAGGATTTTAAGTGTTGGGCAGGATATTTTAAAAAGGCTATTCCGCAATTTTGAGGTTAAGAACCTCCATTATTGAGCGATTTTGGAGCTTTAGAGAGCTAATTGAAGAGGGATTCAAGGGGAATCACCTGGAGGTAATATTTTTGAACTCAATACTCGTTTCTATTGTAAAATCTACCTAGAAATTTATGAAACTTAAGCTAAAAATAGAAGAAACTAGGGCTTGAGATTTTGAAATTTGATTTGGGGATTTGACAGACCAATTGGGGTCAGGGATTAGGACTTATTTGACTTGAGGGCTTCCGATGTCCCTAAAATAGATTTTTGGACTCGGTATGGGCATTATGAGTTTCTAGTGATGTCACTTTCGTTGACACATGCCCCAGCAATATTTATAGATTTGTTGAACCAGGTGTTCAAGCCCTTTTGGATTCCTTTGTGATTGTGTTTATTGATAATATCTTGATCTACTCACGTAGTTGACGGGAGCATGAGCAGCATCTTTGGATCATTCTTCAGACTCTGAGAGTCAGCCAGTTATATGCTAAGTTTTTAAAATGCGAGTTTTGGCTCAGTCACATTCTTGGGGCACGTGGTGTCAGTAGAGGGTATTCAGGTGGATCCTAAGAAGATTGAGGCAGTTAAGAACTGGCCTAGACACACTTCAGCTACAGAGATCCGGAGTTTTTTAGGATTGATGATTTATTATCGTCGGTTTGTTGAGGGTTTCTATCTATAGCAGCTCCGTTGACCAGGTTGACCCAGAAAGGTGCCCCGTTCAGATGGTCAAATGAGTGTGAGGCGAGCTTTCAAAAGATCAAGACGGCTTTGACTTCGGTGTTGGTGTTGGTGTTGGTGTTGCCTACATGTTCAGGGCCTTATACAGTATATTGTGATGCATCTCGTATTGGACTTGGTGCGGTATTGATGCAGGATGACAGGGTGATTGCATATGCGTCGCAGAAGCTGAAGGTTCACGAGAAGAATTACCCTGTTCATGACTTAGAGCTGGAAGCTATTGCTCATGCGCTGAAGATTTAGAGGCACTATCTTTATGGCGTATCGTGTGAGTTATTCACATATCATCGGAGTTTGCTCTTTTTGTTCAAGCAAAAGGACCTTAATTTGAGGCATAGGAGGTGGTTAGAGCTATTGAAAGACTATGATATCACCATCTTGTATCATCTCAGGAAGGCCAACGTGGTGGTCGATACCTTGAGTAAGATGTCAGTGAGCATGGACAACATTGCGTACATTCCAGTCAGTGAGAGACCGCTTGCATTAGGTATTTAGGACTTTGCTAATCAGTTCATAAGGTTGGATGTTTTTGATTCCAACCGTATTTTAGCTTGTACGATCGCTCGATCTTTATTGTTTGAGTGCATCAGGGAGCAACAATATGATGACCCTCATTTTCTTGTACTTAGGGACATATTGCGGTGCGATGATGCCAAGTAGGTTACAGTTGAAGATGATGGGGTTTTGAGGATGCAGGGTTGTGTTTGTGTATCTAATGTGGATGGACTTCGTGAGTTGATTCTAGAGGAGGCCCACAGTTCCTGGAATTCTATTCATCCAGGTGCCGCCAATATATATCAAGACTTTCAGTAGCATTATTGGTGGAGGAGGATGAATAAGGATATAGTTCACTACAACAAAAAGTGCTTTTAGCGGCGATTATTTAGTGGCAATAAAATAATTGCCATTAATTTATCCCTTACACTAAATTATTAGTGGCTAATGTGAATTAGGCGGTGAAGCTACGTATTTTGAGGCAATTGAAACAATTAGCCAGCAAAAGAGTAAAATTTTACTTTTTAATCTATCCTCTGAATACAAACCCTATGTTTTCTCATTTTTCTCTCTCTTCTCTTACGTCTCCCACCTCTAGCTTTTCTTCTAAAGTGTTTCTCTTTCTTTCCCCCTATAAATCATCTTAGATTTTCCAGTCCTTTTGGAAATCAGTGAATGGTGAAGTAATAGTAGTAACCAAGAGGAAAGAAAAAGACGAACACAGAAATTACAACATTATCAATGCCCAATTAATCTGTTATAGATTGAGACCTTCTGTCTTACCACTATCGTCGACATCTATATTACTGTCAGTTATCTGTCTAATAATTTCGCAAATTTTTCTACTTTTATTTATCATTTTCTATCCACGTCCTTATATAGAAAAATTATTTTATGTATTCCATTTTCGTAGGAATTAGTTGTTCTATATTTTATTTTCGTTTTTAGCTTGGCATTTGTTTGATATTCATTTTCGAATAATATTACATATGTTTAGTTCTACTTTATTTTACTTTTATTATATTGCTATGATGGAGTTTGCTTCTAAATTATTTGAGTATTCTATATTACTTTCGGTGTTGCTTCTACAGGGCAAATTTAAGTAGCCTATTCAATGTTTGATAAAATGTCACAAAGGAATATGTTTACTTGGATAATAATGATTTAATGTGTATGATGTTTTACTAGTAATTCAATAAATTTTTGAAAAGCCAGATATCGTTTTTTATTTTTCTTACACATTCGTAGGTTAAGAAGTTTTAATTTATTCGGCCCTGCGTTAGATTAGTATCACTTGTGAAGTTTAAAGACTAAAGCTTAGAGAGAGGAGAAAAAGAGCATAAACAGATGAAACAATAGACTAAATGAGGATAAATTTTCTTGTCTGTATTTGTTGTTTGTTTTACCACATTCTATACAAAAGTCGATACAATAATAGACTAAATGAGATTGCTCAAAGAGCTTATGCTGACAAAAGAAAGGTAAAAATTTCTCTAAACGTAGGAATCATATCCCGAATTATATATTGTTTAACTTAGTGAAAATTGAATGGTTGAGTTATTGGTGTTAATTCATTATTCGTTATCGCAGGACAGAAATGTTAAAGATATAATGCGAGAGTACAAGCAGGAATTGATTATTATTTTATGGGTGAGGATTTAAATGGAAGCTACTTTCAGTTAAAATACCTTGATAGCTTGAGTCCAAATAGGAAAACTTTCTGGTTAATGAATATTTTTTCTTATTATTTCTTTTGAGGTAGAGGGAGATTGAAAAAGTGAGAACATTTTAGAGCCGAGCACACGACGATAACTTTATGTCTTTATTCTCTGTACTTGCATGACATATATAAATAATTGGTAGGATATCTTTACTTTTAAATAAGTAATTTGATGATAGGTTATGTTTAATATCAATATTTTATTTGTGCTAGGTTGCTTGCAGTTATGGATGACATAAATTTTCTTGTTTCAAGGTCACATTGAAAATGTATAACATTTAGCAACAACAAGGTTAGATAATACAAAAAATGAAGTAATCATTGTTGTAGAGGCTTACAGTACTTTGAGGGATAGAGGTCCTTATCATGCAAATCAAGTTGTTATGATCTTCGTTGAGAGATTTTCATTCTCTATGATAGCTCTTCAACAACTACCTTTTTCGCTGCTATGAGTGTTCTTTATATATTATAATATTGATCTCAAATTATTCATAATCTACATGAATTAGACTTAGTGTACATTATTTTTTACTATAGGATACGAATGAGAGGTGTACCTTTTTTCTGGGGTATGCTCCTTTCTTATAAATAATGAGAAATTGGTTGAGTGTGCATTTAAATATAGTAATATTGCTGAACTTTTTATAGGAAAAAAAGGGGCTATACAAAAAAATTATTTAAATGCATCAAGATGACAAGACTGATGGCATCCAGGTTGGTATATTATTTCACTAATCGATTCGATAGAGATAAGTTGAACTTTTCTGGATCAAAAGTATCTCTTTTATAGAATCGTTCTAGTTGCATTATGTGAAACTTAAAGAGCTAGTAAAATCACTAAATGAATGTTGCAGATTTGACGAGCCACGAGCTAAAATAACTACACTGCTTTAATTTTTATTTGGTAACTGCACATATTTTTTTGTATTTTTCCTTTCTGTGACGATATACACTTTTATTGAGTTGTCTCATCCTAAGTTGCCCCGACACGGCAGTTTAGGTGCCGTATCCGTGTCGATACGATATTAGTATAGGTGTGGATATGGGATCCGTACCTAATCTGGTCAAATAATTTTGGGTACTTTGACCACGACGGACGGAAAATTCGAGACGAAATACAATTTGGTTCCCAAAATCAGAATCCTAATAATTAGGGTAAAGTTGAAAAAAATAGCATACATTATCTAAAAATTAATCATTTACTTATCTACAACTTGAGAATAAAAAAAAAATTCACACTTTACAATCTATACTTAAGTATTTCACATAATTTCTTATAATTTAGAGATATTTTTTATATTTTTATTTTTATGAATTATTTTTAGCCTGATCCTTGCACCTATATCTGCACTAGGATCCGTATTCCAGAATCTTAGAATTTACATCTTGAAGGATCCGACCTCTAGATCTGTACCCTTGTCGGACATCCGCACCCGTATCTGAGCAACTTTGGTCTCATCTGTTGCTATACTCTCATCATAAAATAAGTAAAATCTAATAAAGAATATTGTTTCTAAAATATAACTCTAATTCTTTGTTAATTGTTTTTTGCTGAATTGGTACTAAGTTATTGTCATGAGAAGAATCTTGCTAACTATTTCTCGGAAGAAACTGTAGTCTTGCAAAAAATAATTTGTTCTTAAATATGCCATTTGAACTTCACTTTTTTTTGAAGAGGGTCAGTTTCTAACAGTTTTATTGATTATCTTATATTTTTTGAAAATCAAATAAAAAATTACTTGTCTGAACGTGTGTTCTTATTGACTTAATATGAACTAGCAATGATGAATGTGACAATCAATGAACAAAGACCCACGAGTGAGAACTTGAGGAGAATCAAGGTTTATTTTTGCCTTCATAATCTACATTTCAACTGTGGATAAGTTAATCCCGTTTCATGATTAGATGCACTAAAATTTTCTGCGACTTTTGTTATGCAGTTTGATTTGGATCTACAATCGACAAATGATATGGCTGTAGATTAAGTGTCCAACTGATGCAAGTTGTTGGTTCATCAAGAACCATGATCCATGCTGATTTGATGTTATCAGGACACACCATGGATCATCACCTGGTATCATCAGATTCAAGATGAAAAGTTGGTTGAGAATCACAATAAATGCTTTACATCTAAATATGATGTCCTTGTAGAGTTAGAGGTTAGAATTAGCATAGTGTGGAATTATGACAAACTACTAATATTAGATTCAAATAATGTAGTTTTTATTTTATGTTGTTGACACAATTATTTTTTTATATTATCGATTTAATGATACATATTATGCTATATAAAATAAATTTTAAGAACATTTTTATTTGTATCAGATTATTCTTATTACTACCAAAGAATGATGTTGGAATCATTCTAAATGACAAACAGGCATAATATTTTTCGGTCTACCATTTGCTAATATGTGAATAATTTTATCGGCAATAAGAAGGATAAGGATAATGGAAGCTAAAATTTTTTAACTGCAATAAATAAATATTTGCTGGCCATAACAAGTGCTACTAAAACCATTTAAAAGTCTAATTTAAGGGTAGTGTTAGTTGCCATTTTAATTGCTGGTGAATATATGCCACTAAAAGATCACACTTTTAGTGGAAATAATTGGTACCTTTAATAGCATTCATTGTAATATCCACTAAAGCTTTTAGCAACGCTGGATACAACGACAAATAACTAATTGTCGGTAAAGGTTTTTGCGGCAATTTTTATTTCAGCTAAAATGAAAATTTATTGCCGTAAAAAGCCTTTTTTTGTTGTAGTGGTTGCATATGTACCTCAGTGTCTAAATTATCAGCAAGTAAAGTATGAGCATCAGAGACCTGGTGGTTTGCTTCAAAAGATAGAGAATCTGAGTGGGAGTGGGAGCATATCACTATGGATTTTATTGTTTGACTACCACGGACTTAGAGGAAGTTCAATGCAATTTGGGCCACTGTGGATAGACTGACCAAGTCACCGCATTTCATTCCTGTGGCAGTTACCTATTCTTCAAAGCAGTTGGCAGAGATTTATATCAGCGAGATCGTTCGTCTTCACAGTGTGCCTGTGTCTATCATTTCTGATCTAGGTACGTAGTTTACCTCGTATTTCTGGAGGGAAGTACAACGTGAGTTGGGCACGCAAGTTGAGCTAAGCATGGCATTTCATCCTCAGACAAACTGATAGTCCGAGCGCACTATTCAAATATTGGAGGATATGCTCCACACTTGTGTTATTGACTTTGGAGGCTCATGGGATCAATTCTTGCTACTTTTGCAGTTTGCCTATAACAACAACTATCAATCGAGCATCCAGATGGCTCCCTATAAGGCATTATATGGTAGATGGTGTCGATCGCCGGTTGGGTGGTTTGAGCCGGGGGAGGCTCAGTTATTGGGTATAGATTTGTTACATGATGCTTTGGATAAGGTTAAAATCATTCATGATAGAATTCGCAGAGCTCAGTCTAGGCAGAAGAGTTATACCGACCGTAAAGTCCGTGATGTTGCATTCATGGTCGAAGAGAGAGTGTTGCTCTGTATGTCACGCATAAAGAGTGTAATGAGGTTTGGAAAGAAGGGCAAGTTGAGCCCTAGATACATCGGACATTTTGAGATTCTTCAGAGAGTGGGTGGGGTGGCTTACATGCTCTCATTTCCACCTAGTTTATCAGCAGTCCATCCGGTATTCCATGTGTCCATGCTCCGGAAGTATCACGACGATTCGTCCCATGTTTTAGATTTCAGCTTTGTCCAGTTGGACAAGGATTTGACCTATGAGGAGGAGCCGGTGGCTATCCTAGCCCGGAAAGTCTGTCAGTTGAGATCAAAGAGTTATCCTTCAGTTCGAGTGTCGTGGAGAGGTTATCCCATTGAGAAAACTACTTGGGAGTCTGAGTCATACATATGGAGTAAATATCCCCACCTTTTCACTAGTCCAGGTACTTTTCTACGTCTGTTCGAGGACGAATGGTTGTTTTAAAGGTGGAGAATGTGATGACCCGATAGGTCATCTCATGTGTTGAAATCTAATTCTGTGATCCAAAACCTTAAAAATCATGTTTATACCTTCCTTGATTTACGTGCGCAGTCCGAGCATCTTTCCGAAAAGCGTTTTTGTTAAAAATATTAAAAATAAGAATATTTATCTAAATCTTTATTTGAGTTAACTTTGGTCAATATTTTTGATAAATGGACCCAAATTCGTGTTTCGACGGTCTCGGTGAGTCCATGTCGTAATTTGAGATTTGGGCGTATGCCCGGAATCGAAATCGGAAGTCCCTAGCCCGGGAAATCGGACTTTGTCAAAATTTGAAAGTTAAAGGTTTAATGAATTTGAAATGTTTGACCAAATTTTGACTTTTTGGATAATGGGTCCGTATTTTGGTTTCAGAACCTGGTATAGGTCCAATATCACATTTATGAATTGTCTGTGGAATTTGGTGAGAAACAGAGTTGGTTTGACGTGATTCGAACGTCCAATAGTGAAAATAGAAGTTTCAAACTTTTTTTTGAAAATTTCGTTTCATTTGGTGCTAAATTCATAGTTCTAGGTGTTATTTAGGCAATTTAATCGCCCGAAAAAGTTCGTATGAAATCTTTAGACGCATGTGCACTTTTGGTTTAGAGCTCCGAGGTCTCGGGTGAGTTTTGGATTTGTGAAAATTGACTTGGAAAGATTACTGGTGTATCTGATCTTGTTGCAGGTCTCTGATCTAGCATTTGCGAGATCAGGCATCGCAGTTGTGTCCTCTGAGGGGTTTGCATTTGCGAGCTTCTCATCTGAAGCGAAGAGAAGCTGGGCCACATAGATTTCACATTTGCGAAACACCCTTCGCATTTACGAAGTAAATCTGGGGAGCAATGCATTTGCGAAGACATGGGTCGCATTCGCGATCCTCAGGCTCGACATTTGGAAACACTTTGTTCGCATTAGCGAAGCAGAAGAAGTGTGGGAGTTTCGCATTTGCAAAGCTTTTCTTGCATTTGCGGGCTTCGTATTTGCGAAGCCCAGGTCGCATTTGCAACATTTGCAGCTGAGTAAATATGACTTAGACGGAATTTTTTTCCCATTCTTCAAATTTTCATAACCTAAAACCTTAGAGGCGATTTTTCAAAGAACTTTTCTCCCCCAAATCATTGGTAAGTGATTCTAAACTAGTTTCTATCAATATTTCACTGTATTTACAAGATTTCAACCTAAAATCTAAGGTTTTCATGGTGGAATTGGGGTTTTTGGGTAGAAACTAGGGATTTGATAAATTGGAGATTTAAACCTCAAATTGATGTCAGATTCCAAAATCAATTATGTAACCGGGCTTGGGGGTTAATGAAAAATGGGATTGGGTCCGAATTTCGGATTTGGACCAAGTGGGCTCGGGTGTTAACTTTTGTTGACTTTTTCGATAATGACCTGAATTGAATTTATTACAATGGTGGGTAGCCCCTAAGGCATAATTTGAATAGTTTAGTTGGTTAAATTGCTAGATTCTATTGGTTCGCAGGCGTGTTTGAAAGGCAAGGAGGTGGTTGAGCTTTGAGTTTGACCTTCGTGGTTAATCCTGACTTGAGGCATTATGACTTATTGGTCTAATTGCTACGTATTTAGATGTTGGGTGCAACGTATAGGTGAGGTGAGAGTATCTATGCGTTGTTGTCGGGTAAGGCATGCTGGTGGGACATGGTTTCTTGTAATTATTGCTTTCCTTTGATAATTCTATCCCTATTTTGACTAGCATAACTGAGTTGATTGTTCTTATTATATTTACGGATCTTTTGGTGATAATTGAGTATTGATTTCAAAGTCAAGGTTGGTATTGTGGAACCAAATGTTGAAGTAAGTCTTGTTCTTGTTATTTCTATCTTCCTGTTATATGTTGTTCATAGATTTATGGTAAGGGAGAGTGTTAGTGCACGAAGGGTGACGCTATGCCATGTTAAGAGAGAGTAAAAGCACGAAGGGTGATGCCTTACCATATTATAAGTGTAAAAGCACGAAGGGTGATGCCGTTCCATGTTATGAGAGTTAATGCACGAAGGGTGATGCCGTACCATCTCTATTGATTATATGGTGAGGTTGAGAGTAAAAGCACGAAGGGTAATGTCGTACATTTTCCATTACTGTATTTACTTGTTATTATTGGTTCAAGGTTGTCACGACCCAATTTTCAAACCCGGTCGTGATGGCGCCTCTCGTGAAGACAAGGCCATCCAACTAACCCAAATCCTCAATTTTATAAATTATTAAACATAATGAATAGAAAATACAACTTAATGGCATTAAAACCGTTAGTTACAACCCAACACAAACTGACCGGGGTGTCATAAGTCACGAGCATCTAAAGAAGATTGAACACAACTATTGGGCCAATAATAATATATAGGATAAAATCTGGGATCAAAAGATGAAGTCCGATGCCGCGAACGCTGGCGGTCACCTTGCCCACTACAGTAGTAATACCTTCAATCAACTATTAATCCGCTTCCGGGTGAACAATACATGCAACTGCATACAAGGTGCAGGGATTACAGTGAGTACTCTAACTCAATTAGTAATAAAAGTAAATAATAACTGAGCAACAAGAAATCACGTAAAGCAACCAACATGCTATACAGAAGCCGGGTACAATTTCCGAGAAAAACGGTGAAATCAATGAACTCTTTAGAAATGTTTCGGCTCAGTTCAAATCTCTTTTGAAAATGGTCTTTTCAATAATTACGAAAAATTGTTTAAAAATAGTTAGTGTTGATTAGCACAGAAAATCCGCCCCTCGGGCACAAATATCACAGTATAGCAGGTAAAAATGCAAATAAGTATGTAAGATGAGCACATAAAAGTTCGCCCCTCGGGCACAGCTCATATCAGTACCAGCCCCTCGGGCTCAATATCAAATGCTCGGAATAGTATCATCCCGTCGGGTACAGTATCACATCGCATAGATCAGTATCAGCCCCTCGGGCTCAGTATAAGTCACACAGTACAACATCAACCCCTCAGGCTCACCCTCAAATAACATGGGTACCCGCGCTTACTGTGGGTGTGCAGAGTTCGGAGGGGCTCCTACAGTCCAAGCTCTATATCGTCATAAGGCCTGAAAGCCTGTACATATGAACATGAGGCCTGAAAGCCTCCTCACAATACCTTCGAGGCCTGAAAGCCTCCTCACAATACACTCGAGGCCTGAAAGCCTCCTCACAATACGCTCGAGGCCTGAAAGCCTCCTCAGAATACACTTGAGGCCTGAAAGCCTCCTCACATCACTCAACATATC
>MU717854.1:83806-102314 GCA_026770625.1 Nicotiana glauca
CACAAGGAGTTCAAACAGTCGGCAATAAGCCCCAAATACGGCAATAAGCCCAATTCATAGTGAAAAACAATAAGTCATAATGAAATACGCGGTAAAATCAACAATCGGGACGGACCAAGTCACAATCCCCAATGGTGCTCTACCCCACGCTCTCTATCCGGCGTGCAAGTCACCTCAATATAGCACTTATGGGTGCAAATCCGGGGTCTCAAACCCTCAGAATATCATTTACAATAATTAATCACCTCGAACCGGTGAAATCTATAGCTCGCGATGCCTTTGCCCCTCAAACCGGCCTCCACGCGCGTCGAATCTAACCAAAATCAGAGCGAATACATCACAATATGCCAAGGGAACAATACCCAATCGAAACTATCGAAGTATAGCAAAAATCTCGAAACTAGCAAAAATCCGAGCCCCGGGCCCACTTCTAAAAAAATTACAAAACTCACATTACCAGATTCCTCGTCTAGCCACGAGTTCATACACACTAAGAACTCCCAAGTGCGAGCTCAAAAGACCTATCAAATCCCCATTTGAAATATCAAAACTCAAGCCCTAGCATTACCCCTTTTTATTGAATTTCAACCAATTTCCATGTTAAATTTAACATAATCTCGTGTATTTAGGCAGAGGGACTTACCTCCAATCAATCCTCCTCGAATCCCTCTTCAATTTGTACCAAAAAGCTCTTAAGGTGGTCAACAATGGAGGAAAAATGAATGGGGTCGCGGATGAAATAATATAAAAACCCATCTGGACGCCCAGATATTTCCCTACGCGAACGCGGTCAACATCCCCGCGTTCGCGATGAACAAATTCCGCTAACCAATAATTTACTCTACGCGAAGGCGTCAACCCAGACACGAACGTGATGATCTGAGTCCTCCAACTACGAGAACATGATCCCCACTACGCGAACGCGATGCACAAGGTCCTCACCCTACGCGAATGTGAAATCCTCATCGCGAACGCGTTGAACAAACCAGGCAGGGCCCCAGGCCCCTTCTACGTGAACGCGGTAAACAAGGAAACTCTACTACACGCATGCGAGGGTCCCTCCCGCGAACGCGAAGGCCAAACTTGGCCTGCAACAGCTGTGCATTTTCTGCAATATCCCAAGTCCAAAAATCATCCGTATAGCCATCCAAAATTACCCCGATGCCCCCGGGACCTAAACCAAAAGCACCAACATATCCCAAAACATCATAAGAACTTGTTCCAATCATCAAAACACATCAAACAATACTAAAATCATCAATTCACATCATGATGCAATCCTAAGTATCTCAAATTCTTCTGAAACTCACATTCGATCAAAAACCCGACCAAACGATGTCCGAATGACCTAAAAATTTGCACACATATCCAAAATCACCCAACGAAGCTATAGCAACTCTTGGAATTCCATTCCGACCCTCGGATCGAAATCTCACCTATCAACCGGATATTGCCAAAATGCTAACTTCACCAATTCAAGCCTAATTCTACACCGAACCTCCAAAATTACTTCTATTGTGCTCAGCCTCAAATCATCCCCGAAGCTAACTGAATCGTCAGAAATCATATCCGAGCCCTCTAACTCACAAGTCAACTTCCGGTTGACTTTTCCAAACAAACCTTTCCTTAAAGAGACTAATTGCCCCATTTCCTACCAAATCCAATCCGAGTCAACTCAAACTCACCCAACACATATAATAAATTATGAAGAAGCAATAAACGGGGAAAACGGGATGAAAACACATGACACGATGGATCGGGTCGTCACATCCTCCCCAACTTAAACCAACGCTCGTTCTCAAGCGTACCTAGAGTTGTCCTAGAAGCCAACCAATAGCTGAATAACCTTACCAAGCATATACCCGGGGTGATCCCACGTTACCCTATCTCGCATAGGTCCGATAACACAACATAGCTGAAATCTCACAACCCACCTAGACCATGACCCGTAGAACCACATCGCACTTTTCGAAATTGTACGCAAGACTAGAACCTCACATCTATACTCAGGATAAATCCGAACCAGCTGTAATAACCCATTCCTGCAACCTCCGGTGCAATTCTATGATATACCACATAGCTCAAACACATGCAGTGATAACTCCCATTCATGGTAGCTGTCCACAACAACCATATACCGATAAAAACCTCTTATTAGCTAAAGTCTCATTCCAACACTTTCATATCCTACCAATGATAATGAAACACACAGCAAACCGTAACCATTTCTCAGATCAACCACTCATGAAACCACTTCCCATTTGACTAATACCACAGCAAATTTCCAAATCGAAGCTCGATATTATTCTTCCAACAAGCTGTAATCAAATTTGTTCGTATTCATTAATGACTCCCACGATCACCTCGAATCCAACACACCACTCTGGTGATATAACACCTCATCACAGGCCTAAGCTACAACTTGGATAATCCACGCACCAATGAAGGGCGGTCTGAACATACTCAAATTATGACAAATGACTCAAACAAAAGAGCTGTAACTAATACTCCTCAGTACTATCACAACACAAGGCTGGGACCCCGTCCCATATCATAGAAATAGAATACCTGAATCTACCCCGAAGGGTCTAATATCGACGTAGCCTCGCTATAATGCGCGATCTTATCCAAACACTGTTACACCTGAAGCACCTCAAGTCGCTATACTCGAAATTGACAACCACGCACGATTGATATCTCGAACCCAAACAAATCATTATACCCATGATGAAGCAAGTAATATGCACCATACGATCCTGAAAGGACACAACCGATGCGCCATTCACCAAGCAACACCCAATACGAACTTTCCTTAGAAACGAGGAAGCAAGGCATACAAAATAGCATTTGGAAAACTATTCTCAACATCACACTGTTGCGGCGTGCAACCCGACCCAGATAACATACCCATGGCGGCATGCCACCCGATCCACAAATGTATCTCACAAAAGGAGATGCACATTGAGCCAAATTTTCTCATTACAAAAAAATACCGAGTATCGATCATAGGCATACTGAGTGCATAACAATATCTACATATAGAGTTATAAGCTACAAAACTCAAGCACAACTGAGGTTTCCCCCTCAACTTCCATTATGAATCCCGATAGTACCGCACCATATGTGCCCATAGCCCGCAAATCATAACGCCTCACAGCACAGAAAAACAACTCATAGATCTCCCCAGATCACTAGCAGGTTCAATAACGATCGAATCAACCTATCCTTCATCAATACAATTCGGGGCCAACCAAGCCAACTCAAGCTAAACACGTATCCAATCAGCTTACCAACAAACTCATTACCAAGAAGCCTGAAGCTGCTCCTTCCACTACTTTAACTCCTGCCAGAGCCGTACGATACGGTGCCCGACACCAAATCAATACTGAAATCCACAATCTCGCCCGGCGACATGACCGGCCATAAGGAACGCATTCGAAAATGTCCCTCAATACCGGAATTGAACCAATGGTAGAAGCCTCTACACTAACATCCGCCACGAAGGCCCAATTAAGAAAAGCAATCCTTCCCAGCCGTTCGCTGGTCTTCGGAATACAAACCACTCCGCTAAAACATTATCCGATGTACCTCGCCACTCAACCCGTGGCATTTTCCGACATAGCCCATAGCAAAATAGTCTAGAATAACCTAACACTGAGACAACCAGTCTACATCTCAACGTCATATCAAAAATCTAACATACCAGAAAAAGAGAGATCCACTCGGGCCTCCAAATCCCAATAGTCGCTAAACGCTATCGATACCCACAATCCACAACCACTGCATAGCCTGATCCCAAATTCTACAGTATTAATACATATTACACCTCAAGCACCCAACCATTCCTCGAAAGATATTCGAAAAAATTCCCCTGTGCCATCAAACAAACTCAGATATCAGCAGTCGATCTAGCAAGAAAGCACCGCAATACTAACATAGTATCATTAGGCTAATCACATTGCCCTCTTTCCGAGACATATACTCTTGTCAAATCACTTCCATTTAGCAGCACCATTTCCTTGATTACCTGAGGCTACCCGTTGCCTAAGAATTTTACGAACTTCTTTTCAGAACTCAATTATAACTCATCTAGTCAAGAACTTCCGCTGATCCCATCTAGGAGAAAAATCATTACACATTCCATGCTTCTTAGCCCATAGAAAATAAATTCATCTCCAAACCACGGTAAAACCCAACAAGATGTCACGACCCCAAACCCACCTGGTCGTGATGGCGCCTCTCGTGAAGATGAGGCCAGCCAACAGAACATTTAACTCCTCAAATATCTGAAAGTTATTAATCATAAATAAGCTTAAAGCAGGAATATCATAACCAGCAGTACGGACATAACCGCGATAACAAAAAAGCCAACCCAAATCCAGCCCGCAATCGGGGTGTCACAAGTCATGAGCTACTACAGAGTTTAATAACTACTACATGACTGTATCTAAGAACATAGTCCGAAGATAGATGAAGTACAAAAGATAAGGAAAAAATGGGGGCTGTGGACGCTGACAACTACCTCGTCTCTCCGGGTCCGCCTGGTCTGGATGAAAATTAGCGCTCAGGAACGAACTCTACTAACCTGTATCTGCGCACACGGTGCAGGGAGTAATGTGAGTACTCCGACCCAGTGAGTAATTAAAATAAATAAAATTTCTGAGAACATAAAATCCCACAAAGGCACAATCAATGCTATCTCAAGCAGTAAAATCAGATAAATAGTAGAAACCAGTGGAATACAGTAAGAAATCTCTTTGAAACAGTTAAAAACAATTATTCTCAATCAATAATAAATACTCAGGAACCTGCCCCTCGGGCGCCATATCAAACTCTTCGTACAGTATCAGCCCCGCGGGCTCCGTATCAATCACACAATACAGCATCAGCCCCTCGGGCTCACTCTCAATCGCATGGGTACCCGCGCTCACTGTCGGTGTGCAGATCCGGAGGGGCTCCTACAACCCAAGCTCTATCAACAAGGCCTGAAAGCCTGAACATATCAATGTGAGGCCTGAAAGCTTCCTCACAATACACTCGAGGCCTGAAAGCCTCCTCACATATCGCTCGAGGCCTGAAAGCTTCCTCACATATCACTCGAGGCCTGAAAGCCTCCTCACATCACTCAACATATCCTCACATATGGCCCTCGGCCTCAATCAGTCGAAAAATAGACAAAAGCCCCTCAGGTAGCAGTAAAACAATAATACTCAGCTCAAACAATAGTTCAAATATCAGTTAAAACTCCAAGTTTGAGTAAAATATAGCTGAGTTCATGAAACAGTGTAATAACAATGGACTGAGTTCAAATAATATTTCAAATAGTAAGGAAGACAGTGATGATAACTCATAAGGAGTTCAAACAGTCGGCAATAAGCCCCAAATATGGCAATAAGCCCAAATCATAGTGGAAAACAACAAGTCATAGCTAATACGTAGAAAAATATCATCCGGACTGGACCATGTCACAATCCCCAATAATACATGACCCCGCGCTCGCCATTGAACGCGTGTCTCATCTCAACACAACACCACGTTGGGCGAATCCGAGGTCTCAAACCCTCAGGACATCATTAAAAATTATTACTCACCTCTAGCCGGCCAAGAGTCTAGCTCCCAAGCCTTTTCCCCTCGAATCGATCTCCTCACGTGTCGAATCTGACCAAAACCACAAGGAATAGGTCACAATAGTCTAATGAATCATAACCCAATCGAAAAGACTCGAAAAACAACAAAAATCACGAAGGTGGCAAAACCCGAGCCCCGGGCCCACTTCTCAAAAAATTACGAAATTTACATCACCGGATTCCTCATCTCGCCAAGAGTCTATACATATCAAATTCATCAAAATCGGAGTTCAAATGCCCCTTCAAATTCCAAATTTACATTCCAAAAACCAAGCCCTAGTTCTTCCAACTTTTACTCCAATTTTCCATGAATTAAAGGTGGATTCTTCGATATAATGATGTTTCTAGGCCATAGAACTTACCTCCGATGAATTCCCAGTCAAAACTCTCTAAAAATCCCGTCAATATCCCTCAAGCTCGCCCAACAATGGAGGAAAAATGATGGAACTCGCGGATGAAATAAACCCTTTAAAGCCTTCTGAGCATAGTCCTTTTCGCTTCTGCGGTCCCCCTACCGCTTGTGCGGGACCGCTTCTGCGGCCAAATCGCCGCTTATGTGGTTCTTCATTAAACCCTCAGCTTCTATTTTTGCGGCCCCACATCCGCTTTTGCGGATCGACCATATTCGCTTCTGCGGCTAGATGTCCGCTCTTGCGGACCCGCTGGTGCGAGCCACCTTCCGTTTCTGCGGAAATTCCCTAGCCAGCCAACGACCAATTTTGCGATCACATAGCCGCTTCTGCGGTCCATTTCCGCAGAAGCGGAAATACCAGATGACAGCAAAAATCTGACCTGCAACACACCTCAAAACTCTCGTTTAACCACCCAAATTCACCCCGAGGCCCCCGGGACCTCAACCAAAAGTACAGATATGATCTATTACCCTATTCAAACTTGCTTGAACCATCAAAACATTACCGTTAGCACCAAAATCATCAAATTTCACCAAATTAAAGCCTAAGTTTATCAAATTATTTTGAATCCCACATTCGATCAAAACCCCGACCTAAACACCTCCGATTCGACTGAAATTTTGCACATACATCACAAATCACCTAACGGAGCTACTGCAACTCTCGAAATTCCATTCAGACCATCGGATCAAAATCCCACCTATCAACCGGATAATGCCGAAATGCTAACTTCGCCAATTTAAGCCTAACTCTACACCGAACCTCCAAAATTACTTCCGATTGCGCTCCTAAGCCTTAAATCATCCCTCGAAGCTAACCGAATCGTCGGAAACCGCATTCGAGCCCTCTAACTCACAAGTCAACTTTCGGTTGACTTTTTCCAAGATAAGCTTTCTAGTTAGAGACTAAGTGTCTCATTTCCATCTAAAACCAGTCCAATTCTACTCGATAACCTCAAATACCGCTAATGAAGCATAGAGAAATACAATATGGGGGAAACGGGGCGGTAACTCACATGACGATGGGCTGGGTCGTCACACAAAAACTCTCTCCCAATTCCATTTGCACAAGCTAAACTGCCAGGACTGAATCCTTCTACCCAAACCAAGCTAAGCAAGCTGTCAGAACTCAAGAGCTTTGCTGCACAATACCTATAAGGGCTCATTACCTCGAACACATATGAAGAATTAATCATATCCTTACCATATCGATTCGGTCCACTATTAAGCTATTCTATCTATCTAATTTCCCTTCTGATTCATCATCAACTTGGTATTCCCTCTTGCTGTAGCATTGCAATGCCTCAACCCAGGCTCACTACACGAGACTCAAGCACAAGACCACAATGTCTAAGACCCATAAGCCACTGAATACTCTCTCAAATGCTCCCAGAAATACCACATTCCGGTATACTTTAATTTGAAGAACTTCCTGCGAATCTGAATTCGTTACCATTACTTTCCAGATATTGACACATAGAATCCCATAACTAACATAAATACCACAAGTCTTGATCTTTTCTAATGAAGCCACAGTCTCTAACCACATACACAACCTTAAGACACCTAACTATCTCATGCAAAATCTTGAACACAATAAAACCATTCTCGAGAGTCATTCACTCTTATATAACTGTAAATTACCTGACTTAACGGACAGAACCACTCGTTCCTTATTAGAACTTTGACACCGCAGAACATGATCTCATACCAATACAAACAACCATCTTCCTTCTCTATACACTGAGCATTCTTTGTCAACCACAACTCAAGACATCCTAGTATTTTCTCACATCTACGAAAGCACCATATAATCTTTATCAAAATTTTGCTTCACTCGTGCCATCACCAGCTCAATTTCTGCAACTAGGACTGATCCGCTAGCATACCTCGAAACGGAACCAACGTAGCACATAACCGTGCGATCAGCTAATCAACAACAACCTCCACAACTTGGCTCGAAGCCATCTATCAGGACACATTCAATAACCCATAATACTTTTACTCTAATGATGCCACAATATCATAGTGAGATTAAACTCAAATCATCTACTAGTTTATGAAAATACAGATCATCTGGTACTGAAATCCTCTACAAACCTCGCATTCATCCCCACATCAGCTGAGTCCACTCTCTTAAGAGACCCAACTTTTCGAATGACAACACGTACCTTTCAATTACACATGGGATCTTCTAACGGACACATAAAGATCATACCTTTCAAGAGCACTCCGCAGGAGATAACCCACCTGCTTCGCCTCAATTTAGTATTTCAGCACACCTTCCACCATCATATACGTTACACAGTCATTAGTCTTCCTGAGTCTGAACTCATACCGCCGCACGCAATGCACTTCACTTTCCAACTAGGAGATACGAAAATATACTTCGTGCGCCCACAATTCGGGCTACCCAACAAATCATAATAGGAATCGAACACTTAACAGTTCATCTATTATCCAGCAGACTTCTTCGTCACTACCAAGTCATATAGATACATCTCGCAGTACTAGCATGCTCATCCTATGGATATCCAACCGCCGTTCAGGCTAATAGGGAAAATACCGAACATATAAGTTCAACACACTTGCTCACACGATCAGCACCTCGGTGCTCAAGCCATAGGAAAGATCCGGCCTCAAGTCCTCCAGACTGGCCCAACATCAAACTCATGGAGATCACATCTCGCCCCTTGATTGGGGAGTCACAAGCCATCAAGACACATATAATACTGAGCGCTCCGGTGTGCATACCGGCGTGTGGAATGAATCTCAAGAGTTATATCTCAAGCTGAATCAAGTACGCACGAAAATAATTCAAGAATGGGAGGTTTTCCTAAAGGTTCTACAGCCTCTCGAGGATAAATACAAACGTCTTCGTACCGATCCGCGAGACTCTACTAAACCTGCTCATGGCTCGTGAGACCTAGTAACCTAGGCTCTCATACCAACTTGTCACGGCCCAATTTTCAAACCCGGTCGTGATGGCGTCTCTCGTGAAGACAAGGCCAGCCAACTAACCCAAATCATCTCTTTAACAATTATTAAACATAATGAATAGAAAATACAACTTAATGATATTAAATCCATTAATTACAACCCAACACAACCCGACTGGGGTGTCACAAGTCACGAGCATCTAAAGAAGACTGAACACAACTACTGGGCCAATAATAATATACATGATAAAATCAGGGATCAAAAGATGAAGTCCGGTGCCACGAACGCTGGCGGTCACCTTGCCCACTACAGTAGTAATACCTTCAATAAACTATTAACCCGCTTCCGGGTGAACAATACCTGCAACTGCACACGATGTGCAGGGAGTAAAGTAAGTACTCCAACTCCATGAGTAATAAAAGTAAATAATAACTGAGCAGCAAGAAATCACTTAAAGCAACCAACAGGCTATACAGAAGCCGGGTACAATTTCCAAGAAAAACGGTGAAATCAATGAACTCTTTAGAAATGTTTCGGCTCAGTTCAAATCTCTTTTGAAAATGGTCTTTTCAATAATTACGAAAATTGTTTAAAAAAAGTTAGTGCTGATTAGCACAGAAAATCCGCCCCTCGGGCACAAATATCACAGTATAGCAGGTAAAAATGCAAATAAGTATGCAAGATGAGCACATAAAAGTTCGCCCCTCGGGCACAACTCAATTCAATACCAGCCCCTCGGGCTCAATATCAAATGCTCAGAACAGTATCAGCCCCTCGGGCACAGTATCATATCACTCAGATCAGTATCAGCCCATCAGGCTCAGTATCAGTCACACAGTACAACATCAGCCCCTCGGGCTCACTCTCAAATCACATGGGTACCCGCGCTCATTGTGGGTGTGCAGACTCCGGAATGGCTCCTACAACCCAAGCGCTATATCATCATAAGGCCTGAAAGCCTGTACATATCAACATGAGGCCTGAAAGCCTCCTCACAATACCCTCGAGGCCTGAAAGCCTCCTCACAATACACTCGAGGCTTGAAAGCCTCCTCACAATACACTCGAGGCTTGAGAGCCTCCTCATATCACTCAATACATCCTCACACAAGGCCTTCGGCCTCAATCAGTCCGAAAATAATCATAAGCCCCTCGGGCATCAGTAAAATAAAAAATGCTCAGCTCAAACAGTAGTTCAAATATCAGTTAAAACTCAAGGTTGAGTAAAAATATAGTTGAGTTCATGAAACAGTGTAATTCAAATGGACCGAGTTCAAATAATATTTCAAATAGTGAGGAAAACAGTGATGATAGCTCACAAGGAGTTCAATTAGTCGGCAATAAGCCCCAAATACGGCAATAAGCCCAATTCATAGTGAAAAACAACAAGTCATAATGAAATACACGGTAAAATCAACAACTGGGACGGACCAAGTTACAATCCCCAACGGTGCTCTACCCCACGCTCTCTATCCGGAGTGCAAGTCACCTCAATATAGCACTTATGGGTGCAAATCCGGGGTTTCAAACCCTTAGGATATCATTTACAATCATTACTCACCTCGAATCGGTGAAATCTCTAGCTCACGACGCCTTCGCCCCTCAAACCGGCCTCCACGCGCGTCGAATCTAACCAAAATCAGAGCAAATACATCACAATATGCCAAGGGAACAATACCTAATTGAAACTATCGAAGTATAGCAAAAATCTCGAAACTAGTAAACACCTGAGCCCCAGGCCCACTTCTCGAAAAATTACAAAACTCACATTACTAGATTCCTCGTCTCGCCACGAGTTCATATACACCAAGAACTCCCAAATCCGAGCTCAAATGACCTATCAAATCCCCATTTGAAATATCAAAACTCAAGCCCTAGCTTTACCCTTTTTAATGAATTTCAACCAATTTCCATGTTAAATTTAACATAATCTCGTGTATTTTGGCCAAGGGACTTACCTCCAATCAATCTTCCTCGAATCCCTCTTCAATTTATACCAAAAAGCTCTTAAGGTGGTCAACAATGGAGGAAATAATGAATGGGGTCGCGGATGAAATAATGTAAAAACCCCTTTGGACGCCCAGGTTTTTCCCTACGCGAACACGGTCAACACCCACGCGTTCGTGATGAACAAATTCTGCTGACCAATAATTTACTCTACGCGAACGCGTCAACCCAGACGTGAATGCGATGATCTGAGTCCTCCAACTACGCGAACGCGATCCCCACTATGCGAACGCGATGCACAGGGTCCTCAACCTATGCGAATGCGAACTCCTCATTGCGAACGCATTGAACAAACCAGGCAGGGCCTCAGGCCCCTTCTACACGAACGCGAGGCCAACCACGCGAACGCGGTGGACCAGGAAACTCTACTACACGAATGCGAGGGTCCCTCCCACAAACGCGAATGCCAAATTTGGCCTGCAACAGCTGTGCATTTTCTGCAATATCCTAAGTCCAAAAATCATCCGTATAGATATCCGAACTCATCCCGAGGCCCACGGGACCTCAACCAAAAGTGCCAACATATCCCAAAATATCATACAAACTTGTTCCAATCCTCAAAACACATCAAAAAACACTAAAATTATCAATTCACATCGGATTCAAGCCTAAGTTTCTCAAATTCTTCCGAAACTCACATTCAATCAAAAACCCGACCAAACGATGTCCGAATGACCTGAAAATTTGCACACATATCCAAAATTACCCAACGAAGCTACAATAACTCTCGGAATTCCATTCCGACCCTCGGATCAAAATTTCACCTATCAACCGGATATCGCCAAAATGCTAACTTCACCAATTCAAGCCTAATTCTACACTGAATCTCCAAAATTACTTCCGATTGCGCTCCTAAGCCTCAAATCATCCTCTGAAGCTAACCGAATCGTCGGAAATCATATCCGAGCCCTCTAACTAACAAGTCAACTTCCGGTTGACTTTTCCAAACCAACCTTTCCTTAAAGAGACTAATTGCCCCATTTCCTACCAAATCCAATCCGAGTCAACTCAAACTCACCCAACACATATAATAAATCACGAAGAAGCAATAAACGGAGAAAACGGGATGAAAACACATAAGACGATGGGTCGGGTCGTCACAAAGGTATATTGGTGGATTAGGTTTCCTTTACAGCTGTGATTCTCTATCTTGTAATCCCCTTAGCATACCCCCTCTCGATATTATGTTTCTATCTTTTACTGCCATTATTTTGTACATATACTGTTAAATTGCACAAGTTTATTATGTATGTATTTTGTCTTAGCATCGTCACTACTTTGTTGAGGTTAGACTCGACACTTACCAGTACATGGGATCGTTGTACTGATACTGTACACTGCACTTCTGTGCAGATTTTGGTATTGTCCTAGTTGATCGAGAGGCATAGCAGCTCGGACCGGACCGTCGGAGACTCAAGGTAGTTCTGTCGGCTTTAAAGTGACCTTGAAGTCCCGGTCTATCTCTTCCGTTTTATTGTTTCTTTCGTCAAACAGTTGTATTTCTTTCAGACTTTCACTTGTAGTAAATCCTAGAATGTTCGTGAATTTGTGACACCAGATACGAGTAGTAGTAAATGATGAAGTTATTATATTATTCCGCACTCGTTGTATTTCACTTTAGCTTATTTACAATTACTATTTTATGACTAAGTTATGTACTTTTAAGATTGAACCCGCTTGCACAAATTCCTTGGTCCGCCACTGATAGTATGTAAACTAATTAGAAAATGAGAAATATAGAATTATCAATCACGTCACTTACAAGAAAAAAAAGTGTTCATGAGAAACAAACAGGCAAAAGCGATATCTAAACTTCAAAAGAAAATGAGCTAATGTCACATTACAAAAAGGTGCGATTTACATGACAATTTGATTCGAGTTTTTTTATAATTCGAAATCTATATTGCAAGAAATTTTTGCTAATTCTATGTGAATATATATAAAACATTTTGTGCTTAAAAACATAAAGACGCAAAAGATAAAAAATAAAAAGTTTTCCCTTCGGAGGAATGTGTGGCGCAATTAAGCGTCAAAACTATTTGCAGGGAAATGACACCGGAAAATAACGATAATAATAATACTGCAATAGAATTATTTGTAAGCGAAAATACATCAACTGACTTGAGTCGTGCTAGGCACTGTCCTAAGAAACTATTTCAGCAATGTGAAATGTTTCCCAAGGATTAAACAAGCCTACCTCTATTTTATTTAGAGGATACATGAATCAGCAAAATTAGATAATAAATCTAGAAATTTGGAAGAGAAAGAGCTACTAATATCTTATGCCAATTAAAATATTATATAAGAAGAAATTAGAAGGAGAGAGACGTATAGAAGGGAAAAAAGAAAGAAGAATTTCTTCTTTGCTAATGATTAGCTTTTCTTAGTATTTGATAATTGAGGAATGATGACCTAATTATGGCTATTTATAGGCCTAAGGAAAGCTTCTTAGATTGCCATTTGTTTGATTGCACGAAGGAGGATTGCTATTTATTTATGACTTAGCCATTTGGCTACATATCTTCATGCAAAGTGCTACATGGTGGGTCATAGCCACTTGGCTGCCATTTGTCCTTAGTTTCTAGAGAGCTTGCCATATATAAAATTCTTTACATACATATTGGCACTTGGACTTATTTATTTTGAAAATACTACTCACTATTATCCATGAATTTACTTGGACAAGTTATACGCATGTAAAACTGATTCTTGAAGTTTTTTGATTTTTGAATGATAGACAAATGAGGACATTGATAGCATAATTCTATAAAATTCAAACCAATATAGTATAGAATATTTTTCTTATATGAATAACAAAATACTTTGTGCCATTTTATATTAAATATGGTTGATCCGAATTTCATCTATGTATAACTACTTCCAGAATATTATTGACTTAAAAAGTTTGTGAATCCTCAAATCAGCATTTAGGAAGGTGAACTAACAACATAGAGTTCTCATGTTTCCACACCAAACATCTCATACAATCCTGCTAGTTTTCAACTTTCCCTATATATACCCCTTTGGTAAATGATCAAAACTCACATTCAAATTAAACAAAACTTTCAACTTCTATTAGTAACTTCAGTTCCTTGGCAATCTAGCAAATTGACACAATGGCTTCCTTCAGCAACTGCTCAATCCTTTTCTTGATCGTAGCATTATTGTCCTTATCAAGCATCACTACAACACATGCTGCTCGCAACCTACTGCAACTTCCCAACTTGCCTACAATCCCGTCATTGCCTCAACCAACAATGCCGCAGTTGCCTAAAATTCCCAACTTGCCAACAACAGCCACATTGCCACCATTGCCAACACTTCCAACAACAACGCCATTGCCTTCTTTGCCTACTTTGCCCTCTCTTCCGAAGATGACTCTGCCACCAATGCCTGCTATGAATCCTATTCCTAATATGCCTTCAATTCCAAGCATTCCTAATATTCCAACCATTCCTACACTTTCACCTCCTCCATCCAACTGATCTTGCGGATTCTAATATTTTACATGTTTTATGCTGTGTGGTGTCCACCGTTTGTTTTTTTTCTTTATTTGTTGTTTTCAATTTTGAGTGACTCTTAATTATCTATTGTATCATTTATACTCTCTAATTGTTGTGCGTTTATTGGCCCTGTAGTAAATGTTTTCATTAATGTGATTGACTTTTGTGTAGTTATCCCGTATATTTTTCTGATAAGCAAAGATCAATCAATATGCATTTTGAATCTGATCATTTGCTTTCTGTAAAAAATGGAAATGATAAAGTTTATTATATTCATTATATTATATATTAACTAGGATATTATAATAATCTGCTTTATTATGAGAATAAACCATGCAAGAGCGATATCTAAACTTCAAAAGAAACCGAGCTATATGTCACACTACAAAAAGGTGCGATTTACATGACAATTTTATTCGATTTTTTGTTTTACTTCGAAATCTGTTGTGATGACCCGACCCGTCGTCTCATGTGTTGTCGCTCCGTTTTTTCCATTTTATACTTCTTCATGTTTCGTTATCGGTATGTGGTGTGTTAGAGTTGATTTGGATTGGTTTTGATAAGAAATGGGACACTTAGTCTCTTTAAGGAAAACTTAAGTTGGAAAAGTCAACCGAATGTTGACTATTGAGTTATAGGGCTCGGATGTGAATTCAGGTGATTCAGTTAGCTTCGGGGGTTGATTTATGACTTAGGAGTGCGATCGGAATTGGATTTGGAGGTCCGGTATAGAATTAGGCTTGAATTGGCAAAGTTTGAATTTTGGCGAATTCCGGTTGATAGGTGAGATTTTGATCCGAGGGTCGGAATGGAATTTCGAGAGTTGATGTAGCTTCGTTGGGTGATTTTGGATATGTGTGTAAATTTTCAGGTCATTCGGACATTGTTTGGTTGGGTTTTTAATCGAATGCGCATTTCGGAAGTTTTGAAGAAACTTAGGCTTGAATCCGATGTGAATTGATGGTTTTAGCGTTGTTTGATGTGTTTTGATGTTGGAACAAGTTTGAATGATGTTAGAGGTTATGTTGGTGCTTTTGGTTGAGGTCCCGGGGGCCTCGGGATGATTTCGGATGCCTAACGGGGAGTTTTTGGAATTTCATATAGCTGAAGGCATGCTGTTTTTGATATTTTCGCTTCTGTGGGTCTTGGACCGCAGAAGAGGCGAGGAGATGGAAGGTAGGTTCCGCAGAAGCGGAAGAGCGGACCGCAGAAGCGGAAGAGCGGACCGCAGAAGCGGTACCGCTGGTGCGAAAGTAGAACCGTAGAAGCGGATTTTTGGAAGTTTAATGAAGACCGCAAAAGCGGAAATCTGGCCGCAGAAGCGGTCCCGCATAAGTGAAAGCGGGACCGCAGAAGCGAAAACTGGACTGTTCAGAGGGGTTTTTATGTAACATTTCATTCGCGAGGGCTATATATTTTCCTCCATTTTTGAGCAAGCTTTGAGAGCTTTGAGGCGATTTTGAAGAGGGATTCAAGGATGAATGATTGGAGGTAAGATTCTTGAACCTAAAACTCGTTTTTATTGAGAAATCTACCTAGAAATTCATGGAATTAAGCCTAAAATGGATGAATTAGGGCTTGAGTTTTTGATATTTCAAATTGGAATTTGATAGGTCATTTGAGCTCGGATTTAGGAGTTCTTGGTATGTATGAACTCGTGGCAAGACGAGAAATTCGGTAATGTAAGTTTTACAATTTTTCGAGAAGCGGGCCCGGGGCTCGAGTTTTTTTAGTTTCGAGATTTTTGCTATTTCTCGATAGTTTTCGATTGGGTATTGTTCCCTTAGCATATTGTGATGTATTCGCTCTGATTTTTGGTTAGATTCGACGCGCGAGGAGGCTGTTTTGAGGGGCAAAGTCATCGCGGGCTAGAGATTTCACCGGTTCGAGGTGAGTAATACTTGTAAATGATATCTTGAGGGTTTGAAACCCCGAATTTGCACATCATAGTGCTGTATTGAGGTGACTTGCACGCCGAATATGAGCGTGGGGTAGAGCACCATTGGGGATTGTCACTTGGTCCGTCCCGGTTGTTGATTTTACTGTGTATTTGATTGAAACTACTTGTTATCATCATAATTTCGGCTGATTGCCATGTTTGGGCTTCGTGCCAACTGTATGAATCCTTCGGGGATTGAGATTACTGTTTTTGTATATCTTGCATATCATTTGGTTTTAGTCCAAGATTTTAAATACTGTTTTGTAAACTCAGCTGTATTTCTAAGTTTTAAAAACTCAAATGATATTTTAAATATTATTTCGGGCTGAGAACTACTGTTTTATAAATCCCCAAGGGGCTTATGATATTTTCTGGACTGATTATGGGTGGCTCGGGCTGCACGCCGCAGCAGTGACTTGAAACAGTGGTAATTAACAATGACACTGTGTGATGTGACTTGAAACATTATGGATGGCTCGGGCTGCGCGCCGCAGCAGTATTATACTGATTATGGGTGGCTCGGGCTGCGCGCCGCAGCGGTGTTACATTAATATTGAGGCCGAGAGCCTGGTTGGTTACATTGATATTGATATGAGGCTGGGGGCCTAGATTTGATGCCACGAGATGGCTTGTTATTGCGCTTGAGCTGTAGGAGCCCCTCCGGAGTCTGTACACACCCTAGTGAGCGCCGTCGACGTTAAATAAATATGGGTGGCTCGGGCTGCGCGCCGCAGTAGGTACTGGAACGTACCATCATATGCATTACATTGCATTCACGAATTTGTTCATTAATTGTTGTTTGTAATGTTTTCTTGAGATATTCATCTGCTGTGCTGATACTATCTGATCATTGAGTGTTGGGGCCCGAGTGGTTGACCAGGGACAAGGATATTGCCCGAGGGGCGGATTTCTGTGCATAGTGTCACAAATTATTTTGAAAGCATTGTTTGGTAACCGTAGAAAAGATTATTTTCAAAAGAGGTTTAAAACTGAGCCAAGATATTTCTAAAGTTTTTCACAAGTTTTCACAGTTTTTCCCCATTTAAAGGTTCTTCTCTGCTCCTATACAGCATGACGATATGTTTTACGTGATTTCTTACCACTCAGTTGTTATTTACTTTTATTGCTCACTGAGTTGGAGTACTCACTTTACTCTCTGCACCTCGTGTGCAGATGCAGGTACTTGACCACCCGGTAGCGGGTTTTGAGCTGACTGAAGATTTGTTATCATAGCTGAGCCAGGTCACCGCTAGCGTCCGCGACACCAGATCTTCTCCCTTATTTTATGTTGTTCATGTTACTTTCAGACTTTGTTCCTATTTTCGGACTTGTAGTACCTTAATAAACTCTGTAGTAGCTCATGACTAGTGACACCCCGATGTCGGACTGTAACGGGATGGTTCCTTGTTGTTATCGTTGTTTTCCGCATTTTTGATTATACTAATCATGTTTTAACTTTATAAATATTAAATAACTATTAAAAGGTAGCGTTTATTTTGTTGGCTGGCATTATCTTCACGAGAGGCGCCATTACGACCGGGTTTGGGATTTGGATCGTGACATTTGTATATTGCAAGAAATTTCCGCAAATTTTATGTGGAAATATAAAAGATTTTGTGTTTAAGAACATAAAGATACGAAAAAACCTTCCCTTCGGAGGTATGTGTGGTGCAATTAAGCATCAAAACTATTATCATTACCAAGTTAGAAAGATATCAACAGAATTTTCTTTGGGACACCACACCCCAGAAGCGGAAGTTACACCTAATTAAATGAGAAAATCCAATTAACTAAAGAGAATGGTGGATTGGGAATCCATAACCTCACAGCTAAAAATAAGAGAGTTGCTAAACGACCCAACTGGTGTGTCCCAACTTTGGCCACACCAGTAAAAAGACAACCAAGCCTTTCTATGTATTAAGCCTACATTTTTCCCTCCAAAAATACAAAATTAAATTCTAGTCTTGAACTATGCGAAAATTTAATAAGGGAGCTGAAGAGTCTTGTATTATATTTGTGTATATCAATTGTATTTATGTGTATTTTATCATTAGACAAATTATAAAATATAAATTATTATA
>MU717854.1:109318-121565 GCA_026770625.1 Nicotiana glauca
ATATATATATATATATATATATATATATATATATATATATATATATATATATATATACTTGTTATATATGTATATACATTCAATGTAACTATATATAAAGCGAATCAACGTAATTAACTAGCATCTATATGGACTTATTATCCATATTTCATAATTTAATTGATAACCATATCCCGAAATAGAACGATCATTGTCAATTGACTAGTGGAACCTATATTGTAACGACCCGACCGGTTGTTTTGAGTACTAGTGCTCCATTCAGCAGTCGGAGGCAAGGAACAACTTCATTTCAGGTATTATGACTTGTACGCGTGATCGGAATTGAATTTCGGGAAGTCCAGAGTTGATTTGGGAAGAGAATTTTTATTTCGGAAGCTTAAAGTTAAAAGAATGAACTAGGATTGGAATTTTAAGTAAACGACCTCGGAATCGGGATCTGAAGGTTCCAGCACGTTCGTATGATGAATTTGGACTTGGGTGTATGCCCAGATTGGGTTTTGGATTACCCAGGAGCATTTTGGTGCCTATTGTGGAAGTTAGCATTTTGGAAGAAATTTCATAAGTTTGGTTTAAAGTGCATTTTAGTGTTATCAATGTCCGTTTGGGATTCCGAGACTGTGAATAGCTCCGTATGGTGATTTTGGAGTAGGAAGCACGATCGAAAGTGAATTAGGAGGTCCGTAGGTCATTTTGAAGCCATTTGGCTAAAGATAGAAAATTGAAGGTTTTTGAGAAGTTTGACCGGAAGTGGACTTTTTGATATCGGGGTCGGAATCCAATTCCGAAAGTTGGAGTAGGTCTATAATATCAAATATGATTTGTGTGTAAAATTTGAGGTCAATCGGATGTGATTTGATAGGTTTAAGCATCGAAAGTAGAAGTGGAAGTTCTGAAGTTCATAAAGCTTGGATTGGAGGTTGATTCATGATTTTAGCATTTTTTAATGTGATTTGAGGCCTCGAGCAAGTCTATAATATGTTTTGGGATTGGTTGGTAGTTTTGGTTAAGGTCCCGGGGGCCTCGGGTGGATTTCGGGTGGTTAACGGATCAAAAAAATGGATTTTGAGAAAAGCTGAGGATTGCTGGTATTTCCGCTTCTGCGGAAACGGGACCAGGGAAGTGGCCCCATAGAAGCGGAATGGGAGCCGCAGGAGCAGTTTGTGGTCAAGGCTTGGAGACCGCAAATGCGGTCAAGGATCCGCAGAAGCGGGACCGCATATGCGGAGGGAAGATCGCAGAAGCGAAAATGATTTGGGTTGTTGGAAGTTGCAGAAGCGGCTTGTTTTCTGCAAAAGAGGAACCGCCGAAGCGATTGGACGTCCACAGAAGCGGAATTGGGCTGGATCCCAGGGACCGCAGAAGCGGAACATTTTCCGCAAAAGCGGGATCTCGGAAGCGGGAATATTTCCGCAGAAGCGAAAAGTCCTGGAGGCAGAAGGTTATTTTTAAAGTCGGGGATTGGCCATTTCTCTCATATTTTCTTGGCTTGGGGNATAAGTTAAATACATCAATTTTGTAAGGATTTGGGCATGAAAATTTGTATAAAAACTGTGGTTTTGGTAGAAAACCTAGAAAAATTATATTCTTGGAATTTAGCCACGATTTTGAGTGTGGAATTAGGAGAAAAATCATATATTTGAGTTAGTGAGTTCATGGGTAATCTTTATCTTCGAAAAATTTCGGATTTCGGGCACGTGGGCCCGAGGGAGTTTTGGTCAACTTTTCGATCGGAGTTGGGAATTGCTGTAAATTAGATTGTAATGAATAATTGAGCATATATTAATGGATTTGTGTGACCGTTGGATAGTTTTGGAGCGTGGTTCATCAAGTAGAGTCTTCGGAAGGGCGGGGAATGCCAGTTTTGAGTCTTCGAAGCGAGGTGAGTCTCCTTTCTAATCTTGTGAGGGGGAATTTACCCCATAGGTGAGTTAAATTAGTTATTTGCTCCTATTTGTGGGTGCTACGTACGCACGAGGTGACGAGAGTCCGTGCGTAGCTACTATTATGCTATTGTTCGGGTAGTCTAGGACCCAAAAACATATTATATTTGGATTAATTGTGAACCCATTGATGGCTTGAGTTGCTTAAATCACATTAAATTTATAAATGGATTTCTAAAAAAGACTTAAGCTTCATTTTCTCAAATTATTTTAAGAGAATTGGCCTTACTTGGATAATTGCTCCATGTTGACTTCTTGACTAATTGTCTGTCTGTGTGTGTTTATTTTGGAACGGGCCGAACGCCTCAGCTGATTAATAGATGCATCTATAGGCGCGCCGTCAACCCTCGGCAAGTGTACATTAATTTCTGTTGGATCGGGCCGTCACCTCGGTGTGATTTGCACATGCTTGTGATGCTGCTTGAACTTTATTAAGTTATTATTGCCCTTTTGTGGCTTAAGATTATTTGGATTATATTTAAAAGGAATTCTGGAAATTTTCCTATGAAAGAATTTTGTGTTCACTTGTTTCCTCTATCTGGATTAAAAATCATGCTTATAAAATAAATCCATTGTTTAATATATACATATTAAGGATGAATCATTATTGGACCATTAGAGAGCGTCAAGGTTGACCATCTCGTCTCTACCCCTTCGGGATTAGGCGGGGTACTCACTGAGTACACGTTGATTACGTACTCATACTATACTTCTGTGCATTTTTGTTGCACAGGTATATATATACCTCTAGCAGCCTACTAGGCGTAGTAGCATGGATGACTCTGGGACTAGGTGAACTGCATTGATCGAGGCGACTGCAACTAATGTAGTTCCTTTCAGCATTTTTATTATTTATTCCATGTCCACTGTATTCCGGACATATGTTGTATTTTATTTTCCTTATCGATAGTTGCTCATGTACTTGTGACACCGGGTTCTGGGGAAGTATTTGGATTTATTCGGAAATCTTACAAGTTGTTTAAATATTTCATTATTCATTCGGAGGAATATACTGAGTCTTGTTTAAATTGTATAAAAGAAACATTTTTAAAAATTATTATAACGAGAATTAAATTAAGTATTCTAGTTGGCTTGCCTGACATCGGTGTCCGGCGCCACCACGACCCTTAGTGGATTTTAGGTCATGACAACATGGTATCAGAGCACTAGGTTCCCGTCGGTCTTACGAGTCACGAGCAAGTCTAGTAGAGTCTCGCGGATCGGTACGGAGACGTTTGTACTTATTCTCAGGAGGCTACATGGCTGTTAGGAGTACTTCCTTTCTTTGTTTCCTTATCGTGCGGTTCGATTCCTTTGAGGCTTATGCCTTTGATTACTTCCCACTCAATCTTACACGATGCGAGCGGATAAATCAAAAATTGAAGGATTGCAATGGCACTACAAATGTGGTGCGAGATGATTTTCCCGGTATAGTTGATTGGACTATTATAGTCGTATTAAGGAGGGATATTATATTGTTTCAGCTCAGTAACAGAACTTCTAAGAGCCTTGAGGCTAGGCACAGGTTGGCATAATGCTTATGAGCGATTATTCTGCAGTGTTGTTTTGATGGTAGGGTGTTTGCCCACGTATCGGGGCAGTGAATGAATTGAAGGGAGGTTTACTCAGTGTGTAATCAAGGGATTCGGTATTTTATTCCCGGCAGGGGAAAGTCAAACGAACTGAGGATGGTCAGAAGTGGACTGGTGGAAGTAATGAAATGTGGTAATTACAAGCGTGGTGGAGTTCTCCTCTACATTGGGGTGTTGTTGTCCTAATTGGACGTACTAAGTTTGTCGATGTTATAATCTGCTACAATTTGCCTATATGGCAGGATATTGTGAAATAGTATTGGAGTTACGACTATCAAATATCACATGGTGCGGTGGTTTAGGATTGAATCAGTATTTCAAATGTTGACGGTTCGAGAAAGATGACCTTCGAAAAAGTTTAAAGTCAGTAATAAATTGTGGATTCAAGTTCCAGGAACATACATTTTATTAAGGCAACAACTGAGCAGCAAAAGATGAGAAAAATTATGGGAAGTGTTAGGCGGAGTTTTGAACTTCTAAAGTGCCAGGTATAAGAAGCGTAGGTCAAGCAACTAATTAAAGGAGCGAGTTTTCCCAAAGTGGGAGAGTGGCGGAGCTTTATAGGGCTCAATAGTAGGATGAATACGCGCCTAAGGAGAGTTTGGAATGATCTGGGATTTTAGCGACGGGCAATTGAAGTCTGCAGGTTTAATTCGAAGCATGGGTTGTTAGGCGGCAGGATATTTGGTATGATGGAAAGGAGCTGCTTGAAATAAAGAAGGATGCAGCATAACTCGAAATTTGAAAGGTGTTGCCGCACATTTAATTGATGTCCACAAGGGATAAATGGATCGGTGCATCTAGAAAGTGAGCTTGGACTCAGGATTTGGTTATTGATGTCATGGTGATTGTATCCCGTGCAGCAGCATTGGAAGGTGTCGGGAGGTGATTTCCACCGGCGGGTTATTTCCCCGTGAGCAGGTTAGCGGTCATGTGGTTGGCGAAGCTTCTGCAAGGAATTATATTGGTTATCCAACAAAGAGATCGGTTGTGCGAATGTGGATGATGATTTAGAATACGAAAGATGGGGATTTACAGAAGGATTCTGAGAATTTGCGATGAATGATTGTGCAAGGTTATGGCAATAAGAGGTAAAGAATTTGGGTGAATTCTATCGTCATGTGTTAATGGCCTCAAGCTAAGTGGGAGAGCCCCACCGCTTATGATTTGGGTTGCATGGTTAGGTACTTGCGAGGTTTCCAGTTATTAATACCTTGATGGGTTATCTCAGCTACGGAAAAAGACCATAAGTGGTGAATTGAGTAGATGAATTGTGGAATGCATGCTATGGTTGGCCTTGTCGGCTCATGTTCGAACTTGGGAAAAAATTCAGGATTTATGCCTCGTATAGATGTAGGTTTCAGAGGAAGTGATTTCGCTGGGTGCTTCATCGAGAGGGTATTCATGTGTTATAAGATTTATGGAGTGGATTAAATTCGGGACCAAGTCAGAGCATGTGGCTCTTAGTAACGGTCCTAGTAAATTCAAGAGGTAAATAGTGGTGCCTAATGATGTCGAGCTTATAGGTACAATTAAGAATCAAGCTTTGTAGCAGTTTATGAGAAGAGGCACAGAATGTTCCGGGATGTTTGGCTTGTGGTGTAGCATTTGGGTGTTATGAAATAGTTTGTGGGACTTGATACAGCCTGGTCTCATGATTCAAGGCCACTCGGGGTGAGTGTAGATGGAGTATGTTATGTGTTGAATGGAGTTATGATTACTTCTAAGGCAAGCAAGGATAAATTGGAAGAAGGTAGAATGATTAGCCATAGTTGAATTGGCATATTGGGGCCAACGATCAGTTCATTCCCCGTGATCAAGTTATGTGTACGATTTGTGGCGGTACGTGTGAGGCTTGTTGGCCGCCATAATTAATGTTATTCAGAAGCATTCTTCTGTTATGGCTTGTTAAGTGGAAGTGGATTCTGGAAGGACTATGGTGGCCTAGACCACTACTTAGAGATTTGCACATCCTACGGTTATGGGAATTTACCTGTGTGTTGCTATGATTCTCCTAAAGTGAGTTAAGTGAAAAGTTTGTATATGATGAAGTGATAAAATATTCATGATTTTGGAGTTATGATAAAAATCATGTTCTATCGTATATTAGCACGTTGGGTGCAGTGAGTAGCATAGAAATTCGAAGTGAGGATTAAGGTTACAGTTTGGTGCTGGTAAGGATGTCACGGGCTCGGATGAGCAAAGAAAGGGGTGAATGATTAAAGTAAATTGGTGTTGTTTTTAGCGCCACCTGAGATCGATGTTTTGTGAAAAAGGCTTTGTATCCTGGTTAATGATTCTTGATCGGTTTTCAGCGTTAGTGCGACCGATGGTTTGGATGAGCGGACTCATTATTTATTTCGGAAGATTGTAGGAGCGTGTCCCACGGGAAGATTGTATAAGTATGACATGTAGTCACTTGATTGAATAAATATTTAGACCAAGTATGAGGATTGTGGTAATATCATTAATTTGAGAATTTAGGCCTGGAGGGCACTCTGTTTATTGGGTTATGAACCGAGGAGGTTGCTCCGGTTATGATGGTTGTTCTTATGTGTTATGATGAAAAGGGAGTTACTGTGGACCTTTGAAAGGTTATTAGCCAAGTGGATGCAATCAGAAATCGGCTTGAGATCAATGGATTGATTTATATATGTGAACATGGTTTTATATCAGGCCAGTTGTGTTTGTTTCAGCGAGCGTTCCATAACAGTCGGGGTGTTATTTTGTCATCAGCTATTCCAGGAAATGATGTATTGCGCCGTATGAGTTGTGAGACGTCTTGGTAAACTCTTATGTGTTAAGGTTCCGCGTGGCGATGATGTTATGTGAGCAGGATGGCTCTTGAGATTTAGATCTTGTATCTCACCTCAGTTGTTCTTGAGTTTTGTAGCCTATAGCGCTATGTGTTTTCTCAGGGATGGTATTATGCACTTTGCGTGCTTACGATCGAAATTTGATATTTTTATTGTAATGAGTAGATTTAACTCGAAGTGAAATCTCCTTATGTGAGATCTATGTGTGGATCGGGTGGCACGCCGCCATGGGTATGTTATTTGGATCGGGCTGCGCGCCGCAACAGTGAGATGTCGAGTCTGGGTTTCTATATGCTATTTTTGTGTGTTTTGCTTCTTATTTTCTAATAAAAGTCCGTATTAGTTCGGGGGTTAGGTAATTCCTTCCAGAGTACGATTTCCTGTTGGTGTCATGTTCGGATTGGTGGCCTATTGGCACATTGTGGCGTCATATGAGACTTTTGATCGCATTCGGAGTGGCTTATTGCCTGAGCATGTTCGTACTGGGTGAGACGAGATTATGGGATTTAAGATCAGTGCAATCTGATTATATGAAGTATATTAAGGAGCAAAGGTCATTATTGGGTTCAGAATGTGGTAATGTTTCTTGTCAGAAGTATAGACACAATGATTGGTTGACTCGGTAGTTGATTATGAATTTGGGCACATCTCATCCATCGTGGCGGTATTGTAAGAGTTAGAGTAAGACTTGCGTGTCATGAGGTGCAATGGGAGCATCTAATTCGTTGAATTTTTGGCTAAGTTGAAAAGAGAATATTATGGTGATCCTGTAGACTAAGTGTTGCAAAGTAAGAATCCAGCGAAGTTATGTAGTCATGTTTGAGTACAACGGGTAGTGATTGATATGGTGGTCGTATGTTGGAAAACGAGCCTGGCATAGGATTTCGAATGTTAGAATTGTTTGAATAAAAAGGGAATATCTTCAGAATTTATCGAGCTAATGTGCTCAGCTAAGTTGTGGTAGCATGGGAAGGTGCATGAGGTGCTAAACAGTGATTTCAGACTACTTTCGTATAGTTCTCAGCACGTTTGAGGACTAACGTATGTTTAAGTAGGAGAGAATGTACCGACCCAACCGGTCGTTTTGAGTACTAGCACTCCATTCAGCAGTCGAAGGCCAAGAACAGCTTCATTTAAGGTATTATGACTTGTACGCGTGGTCGGAATTGAATTTCGGGAAGTCCAGAGTTGATTTGGGAAGAGAATTCTTATTTCGGAAGCTTAAATTTGAAACAATGAACTAGGATTAGAATTTTGAGTAAACGACCTTGGACTCGGGATCTGAAGGTTCCACCAAGTTCGAATGATGATTTCGGATATCGGCGTATGCCCGGATTGGGTTTTGGATAATCCGGGAGCGTTTTGGCGCCTATTGTGGAAGTTAGAATTTTGGAAGAAATTTCATAAGTTTGGTTTGAAGTGCATTTCAGTGTTATCAATGTCCATTTGGGATTCCGAGACTGTGAATAGCTCCGTATGGTGATTCTGGAGTTGGAAGCGCGATTGGAAGTGAATTAGGAGGTCCGTAGGTCATTTTTAAGCCATTTGGCTAAAGATAAAAAATTGAAGGTTTTTGAGAAGTTTGACCGGAAGTGGACTTTTTGATATCGGGGTCGGAATCCAATTTCGAAAGTTGGAGTAGGTCCGTAATGTCGAATATGATTTTGTGTAAAATTTGAGGTCAATCGGACGTGATTTGATAGGTTTAAGCATCGAAAGTAGAAGTGGAAGTTCTAAAGTTCATAAAGCTTGGATTGGAGGTTAATTCGTGATTTTAGCGTTGTTTATTGTGATTTGAGGCCTCGAGCAAGTCTGTAATGAGTTTTGGGATTGGTTGGTAGTTTTAGTTAAGGTCCCGGGGGCCTCGGGTGGATTTCGGGTGGTTACGGATCAAAAAAATGGATTTTGTGAAAAGCTGAGGATTGTTGGTTGCTGTTATTTTCGCTTCTACGGAAAGGGGACCGCAGAAGCGGCCCCGCAGAAGCGAAATTGGAGCCACAGGAGCGGTTTGTGGTCAAGGCTTGGAGACCGCAAATGCGGTCAAGGATCCGCAGAAGCGGGACCTCATTTGCGGAGGGAAGATCGCAGAAGCAAAAATGATTTGGGTTGTTGGAAGCCGCAGAAGTGGCTGGTTTTCTGCAAAAGAGGAACCGCCGAAGCAGTTGGACGTCCGCAGAAGCGGAATTGGGCTGGAGCCCAGGGACCGCAGAAGCGGAACATTTTTCGCAAAAGCGGGAATATTTCTGCAGAAGCGAAAAGTCCTGGAGGCAGAAGGTTATTTTCAAATTCGGGGATTGACCATTTCTCTCATATTTTCTTGGCTTGGGGGGCAATTCTTGGGGGATTCAAGAGGGGAATTCATTCATCGATGTTAAGGTAAGCTAATCCCACCTATTATAAGTTAAATACATCAATTTTGTAAGGATTTGGCCATGAAAATTTGTATTAAAATTGAGGTTTTGGTAGAAAACCTAGAAAAATTATATTCTTGGAATTTATCCACGATTTTGAGTATGGAATTAGGAGAAAATCATATATTTGAGTTAGTGAGTTCATGGGTAATCTTTATCTTCAAAAAATTTCGGATTCCGGGCACGTGGGCCCGAGGGCATTTTGGTCTACTTTTCGATCGGAGTTGGGAATTGCTTTAAATTAGATTGTAATGAATAATTGAGCATATATTAATGGATTTGCATGATCGTTGGCTAGTTTTGGAGCGTGGTGCATCAAATAGAGTCTTCGGATGGGCGGGGAATATCGGTTTTGAGTCTTCGGAGCGAGGTGAGTCTCCTTTCTAATCTTGTGAGGGGGAATTTACCCCGTAGATGAGTTAAATTGGTTATGTGCTCCTATTTGTGGGGGCTACGTACGCACGAGGTGACGAGAGTCCGTGTGTAGCTACAATTATGCTACTGTTCCAGTAGTCTAGGACCCAAAAGCTTGTTATATTTGGATTAATAGTGAACCCATTAATGACTTGAATTGCTTAAATCACATTAAATTTATAAATGGATTTCTAAAAAAGACTTGAGCTTCATTTGCTCAAATTATTTAAAGAGAATTGGCGTTACTTGGATAATTGCTCCATGTTGACTTCTTGACTAATTGTCAGTCTGTGTGTTTTTATTTTGGAACGGGCTGATGTGACGACCTGACCTATCATCTCATGTGTTATTGCTCCGTTTCCCCCATTTTTATGCTTCTTCATGTTTCGTGATCGGTATGTGGTGAGTTAGAGTTGATTTGGATTGGTTTTGATAAGGAATGAGACACTTAGTCTCTTTAAGGAAGGTTTAAGTTGGAAAAATCAACCGGATGTTGACTTATGAGTTATAGGGCTCGGATGTGATTTTCGGTAATTCGGTTAGCTTCGGGGGATGATTTGTGACTTAGGAGTGCGATCGGAATTTCTTTTGGAGGTCCGGTGTAGAATTAGGCTTGAATTGGCGAAGTTAGAATTTTGGCGAATTCCGGTTGATGGGTAAGATTTTGATCCGAGGGTCAGAATGAAATTCTGAGAGTTGATGTAGCTTCGTTGGGTAATTTTGGATATGTGTGCAAATTTTCAGGTCATTCGGACATTGTTCGGTCGGGTTTTTGGTCGAATATGCAATTTGGTTGTTTTTAAGAAACTTAGGCTTTGATTTGGTGAAATTTGATGATTTTGATGTTAACTATAGTGATTTGATGATTCGAGAAAGTGTGAATAAGGTAATAGATCATATTTGTGCTTTTGGTTGAGGTCCGGGGGGCCTCGGGATGATTTCATGTGGTTAAACGATGAATTTGGAGTTTGTTGCATGGAAGCGGTTTTGCTGGTTCTGTTGTTTCAGCATCTGCAGAAAAAGGGGCCGCATAAGTGGTTCCGTAGATGCGGCTAGGTGGTCGCAAAAGCGGTCCTTGAAGGACCTGGGTGTTCCGCAGAAGCGGACGTGGGTCCGCAGAAGCGGCGACCGCAGAAGCGGTCCCTGGTGAGTTAAGTTAGACCGCAGAAGCTGTCAAGTGGGCGCATATGCGGTGACCGCAGGTGCGGTAAATTAACAGGAGAAGCGGAAATCGACTTGGGTTTAAGTGAACAGCGTTTCACGAATTGAAAGAGAAGGAAAATATTTTGGACTTCGGCTTAGGCGATTCTTGGGCGATTTTGGAGAGAATTCGAAGAGGTATCATCAGGTATGAACTATTGGACTCGGATTATGTTTATATAGTTTAAAATCATGGATTAAACACTGAAATTCTAGGAATTAATGGTTAGAAATGGAGGTTAGGGCTTGAGTTTTTGATATTTTAAATTGGAATTTGATAGGTCATTTGAGCTCGGATTTGGGAATTCTTGGTATGTATGGACTCGTGGCGAGACGAGGAATCCGGTAATGTGAGTTTTATAATTTTTAGAGAAGTGGGCCCGGGGCTCGAGTTTTGCTAATTTTGAGATTTCTGCTATTTCTCAATAGTTTTCGATTGGGTATTGTCCCTTTAGCATATTGTAATGTATTCGCTCTGATTTTGGCTAGATTCGACGCGCGTGGAGGCCAATTTAAGGGGAAAAGGCATCGCGAGCGAGGAATTTCACCGGTTCGAGGTGAGTAATACTTGTAAATGATATCCTGAGGGTCTGAAACCTCGGATTTGCACATCATAGTGCTGTATTGAGGTGACTCGCACGCCGGATATGAGCGTGGGGTAGAGCACCGTTGGGGACTGTGACTTGGTCCGTCCCGGTTGTTGTTTTACCGCGTAATTGAGTGGAATTTATTTGTTATCACTGTTGTTTTGGCTGATTGCTGTACTTGGGCTTCGTCCCAACTATTTGAATCCTTCGGGGATTATTGTCACTGTCTTCCTCACTGTTTTGACTTATTACTCGAACTCAGTCATACTATTCCTCCACTACTTTACTACTCAGCCACTTTCACTCATATTGAGTCTTAAATGATAATTTAAATGATAATTTGGGCTGAGGACTACTGTTTTACTAAGTGCCCGAGGGGCTTGTGACGATATTCTGACCGAGTGCGGCCGAGGGCCGGATGTGAGGATACTCGGAGGGATGTGAGGCCTAGGGCCTGGATGTGAGGATTATATATGGATCGGACTGCATGCCGCAGTAGTATATTATATGGATCGGACTGCACGCCGCAGTATGTATATATTGGATCGGACTGCACGCTGCAATGATATATAGCGCTTGGGCTGTAGTAGCCCCTCCGGAGTTTGCATACCCACAGTGAGCACGGGTACCCATATGGATCGGGCTGCACGCCGCAGCGAGCTGTGGATCGGGCTGCACGCCGCAGCGATATGTGGATCGGGCTTCGCACTACAGCGGTTATTATGTGATACTGTTCCTGAGAGGGATATGAGATAGAGAGAGAGAGCCCGAGGGGCTGGTTCAGTTTGAGATATTGCCCGAGGGGCGAGCTTTTACGTGCTCATTTTGCATACTTTTTGCCTTTTTCCTGTTATACTGTGGTATTTGTGCCCGAGGGGCAGATTTTCTGTACTAATCAGCACTAACTATTTTGAAACCATTTTTGTAATTACTGAAAAGACCATTTTCGAAAGAGATTTGAACTGAGCCAAAACATTTCTAAAGGTCCCACGTTTTTTCTGTTTTCTCATAGGGTTGCACTACTCTATATAGCATAATGGAGTGCCTTACGTGATTTCTTGCTGCTCAGTTATTATTTATTTTTATTGCTCACTAAGTTAGAGTACTCACTTTACTCCCTGCACCTCGCGTGCAGTTGCAGGTATTGTTCACCCGGTAGCGGGTTATTAGCTGATTGAAGGTATTACTATTGAAGCTGAGCAGAGAGACCATCAGCGTTTGCGGCACCGGATTATTTCCTTTGGTTCTAAATTTTATTCTGTATATTGTTGGCCCTGTAGTTGTATT
>MU717861.1:0-35532 GCA_026770625.1 Nicotiana glauca
ATCTTTACCTATTTATGTTCATCAATCTTCCCACAACCCTATTTGCACATGCATGCATACATAGTACTACTATACTAAGAATCATACCTCAATAACCCATCTCACAACCTCTACAATACCAACATAACCTAGGTTAGGCACCTATGGCTCACAATCACCCTCCTATGAGTTCTAATGTATGTATCTTACATGAATAATCACCATAGAGTAGTTAGAGATGATAGACATACCTCTTGTAGTAAGAATTTTAAGAATCCACACTTGAGGTATTTTTGAAGAATTCAAGAATTTGAAGGAAAATATAAGGATTTTGAAGATTAATCCTTGTTAGGACGAAACCCCCTTGAGAGAGCAAGCCATAACCCCAAAAATGAGTTGGGAACACTCTAGACCGGTCTTGGGTTATTAAAACTTTCTAGGTGCGCGAAGTTTCGCCCAGACGCGCAAAGTTTTGAAACTTCGCGCATTTCTTCGCGCATTTTTCTAAGCATTCTGCCTCAGATGCGCGAACAATGCGCGAAGTTTAAAAGTTCGCGCAAGTTTTCGCGCGAGTGACACCTTACGAGTAAAATGATCATAACGTTCTGTATACACATCCAAATGACGAACGGTTTGTTGCGTTGGAAACTAGACTCAAAGGGATTTAATTTGTTAGGTTGATCCTCACACAACTCCTAATATAAATGGAGATATGATCGTTCAAACGGAGGTCTTGTGCGCACTCATGTATAGATTTCGTCTAATATGCAATTTTCCAACTTGGCTTAGACTTAGGCCTCTCCTTAGACCCCAAATCACTTATAANAAAAATATTTTCCGGGGCCTTACAAATTTTAAGGAAAGGAAACAATTTAAGTGTCAGTAATCAGGCATCCACCAGGAGAAAAGGAAAGCATCTCATATTTTAATTCGAGCTCAGTAATCAGGCATCCACCTAAACAAAAGGGAAAGCATCTCAGATCACAATTCAAGTTGGCAACAAAAAAAACTTCACCTGGGAAATACAAGTCAACAAGGCAAAAGGAATCACAAGAGCAAGTTTGAAGATATAGATAGGATTTTTGTAATACATAGATCATAGTCTAGTCTAGCTTCTTTTTATTTCGACATTGTGTAACAAGAAGTTCAGTAAGCCGTAGAAGCAGCAATTGCAAGAACAGTGAAAACATTGTAGTCCCGGCAACCAAAATTTTCCGAACTACACTGACCTGATTTCTTTATAGCCAAGGATATGTAGGCAACCTTGGAAGCAGGGTGTGGTCAAATCTTTCAAAAATGCTTCCCACGAAGTATTTAAACGGGCAAAAATCGCTCGTATCCGCTCACTTTATCTTTGCACGAAAACTTTTCGTGTTTCCGAGCAAAGAGGGGCAGCTGTGAGCACGTGATTTTTGCCATATATGAATTACTCCCACAAATTCAAAACTAAATAATTTTTTTCATTGATTGCAATTTCGTTGATTTTTGTGGCATTTTTCGTTAATTGTTTGCATTTGTCTGTGCATGTTAATTTTTTTTAATTGATGAAAATACATAAATATGTTGCATTTGCATCTAGAATTTAATTCTATATTTTAGGATTAGTTAGCAAATTGGTTATTTTATAAAAATGGAAACATCACAAAAATAGATATTTTTGCACTTTTAATTTTTAATTTTTGAACTTTGGTAGTTTTTCCTTTAATTTGGTTCTTAATTAATTGTTATTTAGAGTTAGGTAATTTAATTTGACAGGATAATTTGATTAGGGATTAATCTAGGTTTGTTTTTATTTTAATTTAGTTTAAAAGGAATTAAAAGAAATTAGAAAAAAGAATTGAAAAAGAAAAGAAAACAAAAGAGGGAGTTTAGTTTCGGGCCATTTTTGTGATCTAAATTTCCCCAGCCCAAATAATTCCTCCCCAGACCCGGTTAAATTTAGCCAAACCCGTTCCCCAACCCGATCCATTCTCTTTGTTCAACCAAATGACGCCGTTCCAGTTCTTTTTCATCTCAACCGTTGGATCTCATTTGTCCAATGGATTGGAACTGGGAGGGTTTAATATAAAACTGTCTGAAAATGTTACCCCCCCTCTCGGTTTCACTCATCTCTCTCTCACCCTCATCTCAAAGACCCCCTCGAACCCTATCGCCGCCCCCAAAACCCCTTAGCTTCTCTGCCGGTGGCGCGGCCCTAAATAACCCGAAACCACTCCATATTAACACCATACAACCCACTATGGCCTCCTCATACCAAATCTATAACCCATTTCCCTTGAACATGGCTGGAACTCCCCGAATCTTAAATTACAAAATGGACCCTTCGAATCTTAGATCAAAGATGAACCCTAGACATTCCAAGTCAAGTTTTTGGTGAAATTTTGTGTCTAATCCGAATTTATTTTGTATTATTTATAAGATCACATGATTAATATCATATTTGGCCGGAAAATCAGAGGATTTAAAGACTCAGGCTCCCTCCTTCATTTTTCGAATTTTTTAGGTATTTTCTTTTCTTCCTTCTGTTTAATCTTTTCTTCGTTTGTTTTTCTATTTTCTGCTTCTTCTCCTCTTCTTTAATCATTTTCATTTGTTCCAGAGTTTATGTTAATGCATGAGTAATTGTGAGTCTTTTTCTTAATTAGAGTAGTTAGTTTATAATCAGATTAGTTCAAATTGTTAGTTAGTAAATCATTTGGACTAAAGTTTCAATTGTCCCATGTTATTTGGTGTTTACAACTTGTTAATTGGATAATTGCCAGTTTGGGCCGAGTAGATTTATGATCCTATGAGTTGGGATTTGGGTCCAGTCCGACTCATTTGGGTCTAAATGGTTGGGTCAAAATTGACCCATGACCCGTTTTGGTTCAGGGTAATTTTAGGGGTTGTAGGGGTTACTTTAACAACTTTAGCTTAGGGAATCTTTGGTAACTACCTAGGGAAGCTTCTAGGAAGCTGCGGAAAGGGGCTATTCTGTAATTCTGATATGTGAACTAGGGTTATTTGAGCAAAATCAAAAATTGAATAAGGGCTCATAAGCTAAAATCAGAATCTAAAAGGTTTCATTTGTAAATCTAATTCTATAATAGGCTGCCCTAATACCTTGCCTATAAAGGCATCAAGACTTGCCATTCAAGGCTGATTTGAAGAGAAGAAAAACCTAAAAAATTGAAACGGCTGAAAATTTAGTAAAAACAATGTTCGATTGAGCTTTTTTGTGGTTTCTGAAGTTTTCCATTTTTGAAACACTTTCTGGTTTATCCGGGTCTAAAATGGTTTGAGTTTGATTCATAAAAGTTCGGATTGAAGCTCGTTGTGGTTGCTGTATGATTGAAATTAGTTTTTGGGGATTGATGCACATCTTTTTCCTAGCTTGAAATTGGTTTTAGTCGGTGCTGACTGCTATTATTGCTACTACCGATTCCTTACCCTTTTTCTTTGTTCCTTCAATATCCACGTATTCTCAAACACCATGGACAACATTTGAATGTAACTTGGAATTTGAATCTAAAAAGTGTTGAAGTATGATGTTTGTTTGTCTTGGAAGTTTCACTTTACTTTTTTCTCATTTTCATGCATAATATGTGTTACTCAATTTTTTTTTTCCGAAAGATTTTGATTAATTTTGCTCATTAGTTCATAGTATAAGGCCTGTAAGGTTTCATTCACTAGTTGATTACTTGTCAAATGACTCAATGTTTATTAAATAGTGTTAAGTTTATATGGAGTTAGTGTAGTAAATGATTGAGTCGTGAGAATCAATGGTGAATGCCTCAGCTAATTTCATTTCTTTTTTGTAATCAAAACTTGCTGAAACATTGATCTATGTGTGCTTCATTAATATCGTTTGCTCTAGTTTAAGCTGGTTTCAAGTTTAGTTCGTTTTTCTTCTCAGAATCTGAACCTTGTACCACAAATCTATTATTACATTATCTTCTAACGTTTGAATAGGGTATATGTTTTCTTAAAAACCATGATTCAAACAATGAATTGGTGGTTTGAAAAGGGGTAAATATTGCTAAGCTATGGAAAGTTATTCAAAATTGAGATGTGATTTCTTGTTCTTATTTAATGTTCAATTGGATTCTTTTAGAAAATAATGATCGTTGGGGTATACTGCATCTCTGGCTTATGCATATCCCTGTCGGTCATGTTCTGATCAGGGCTAGTACGGCCAGCTGAGTTTTGGGCCGGGTCCTTGAGGCCCCCCTCCGTAAGTAAGGAATGGTCAAGCTTTCTTCACTTGTCATGGGCCTGTTCTTGAGCCCAAGCTCTATCGTTGCTGATATTAACTAATAAGGGTAGTCTAATAATAACAGTTGAGCGACCGTGCTAGAACCATGAAACTCAGAAATGCCTAACACCTTCTCCCGGGTTAAAATAATTCCTTACCCGAATTTTTGTGGTCGCGGACTGTAATACAGAGTCAATCTTTTCCTTGATTCGGGATTTGAACCGGTGACTTGGGACACCATAAAATTATCCTAAGTGGCGACACTGATTTTTTAATAAATAATTCCATTTCGATTGTCCTTTAATTGGAAAAAATCCCTTATACCCTTCCGGGGTGTAGGAAAAACGAGATGTGATAGTCTGGGCATAAACCTTCAAGGTCAGGCCTTGAATCTTCAGCTATCAGACACGTGAGAGCACCAGCAGTTAGGTGTAAGACTCTTGTAGCTTTGATGGCCATAGATTCCAGTGAATTTCAAGGTGGAAGATGATGAGAAGAGGTTAGGGTTAGAGAAGGTTCGAGAGTGTTTGAGAGAGGGGAGGGTTTCAGAGGTGGCTGGTTAGGTGAAATTATTTAGGGCTAAGGGGTGTTGGTGGATTAAAAAAGGAAATGAGGGATTATGGTCGTTGATCATTTTGATCAACGGCCTGGATTTATTAGGGATCCAGGCGAGTTGGATTTAATTGGGTTAGGGGAGGATAGTTTAGGGATTGGGCCGGTCAATTTGAGATTGAAATTGGGTTAATTGGGGGGCTAATTTTAGGCTAAAATTTAAATGGTTAGGGTTAGTATTTAAATAGCCACTTTTTCCATTTTTATTTTATAAAATAGTAAAATAATTTCTGGAAGCAAATTAAAAATACTAAATCAATTACTAATATGTAAATATTAAATTAAAATAGTAGAATCAAATTTGTAATTATAAACGCAACTAATTCTTAAAATAGGCTAATATTGCAATTATATGCAATTTAGCCTTAAAATACTAAATACATTTGTAGAAAATATGCAAAAATTATCATAGCTATATTTCGGTATAAATATAAGAATAAAATAAATTACTCACAAAAAAGATAATTTGAGGAATAACTATTGTTTTTTGTACTGCTAAAATAGGGCAATAAATTGATTTAAAAGTCTTATAAAAATTAGGAAAAATACTAAAATATTTGGATATACTTATATATGCATACATATGCTATTTTGAAAGATATTTTGCATATAAAAATATACAGGGAAAAATTAGGTATCAACAGCTGTCCCTCTTTACCCGGAAAAAGATAAAAGAGTTGTCGGGTAAAGACATGATGGCCAATTTGACCGAATGGAATAGTTTGAAGAATTTGACCGTGATCTGGTTCCTGAGCTGCCTACATATCCCTGGTCTTACAGGAATCAGGCCAAATATAGTTCAGGATCCGTCGGTGGAATATGCCGATGGAGGTTTTTCAAGAATGGGCGCGACACTAAGGTTGGGATGAATGGTTAAGGTCTAATAGGACTGGGGAAACTGGAGCGGACTGCTCCTGCCAAGATGGCCGTTGCTCACCGATTTACCCACAAATAAACAATACAAGCGTATATTGTGCATAAATTTAAACATGATGCAAGTTCCCGCCGGTCCATGAATGCTGTCCTTGGACGGTTAAGATAATGTCCTTAGACCATGACGTCCTGGGCCATGAAGCGTATAATAAAGGATTCACAGGGTATTAAATGATGCTCTCGAGCTATAAGAATGATGCCTCCGAACTTTGATACCTTTGAATAATGATATGCAAGAGATTAAAAGGGTCCTCAGGCCATGGCATGGCATGGCATTCTCAAGCTACAAAAATGGTGCCTCTGAATAATGACGCCTTTGGATAATTTGGCGATCTTTCAGTCCATGAGATGCAGTAGGTGGTGATCTTTCAACCTATGTAATACAATCAATAAAGTGGTGATCTTTCAACCATGCAAGATGTAAACGAAGTGGAAATATTTCAGTCGATAAAGCGGCGATCTTTCAGCCGATGCAGATGTAAATAAAGTGGCGATATTTTAGCTGATGCAGGTGTAAATAAAGTGGCAATATTTCAGCCGATGCAGGTGTAAATAAAGTGGCGATATTTCAGCCGATGCAAGTTTTAAATAAAGTGGATATCTTTCAGCCATGCAGGTTGTAAATAAAGTGGTGATATTTCATCCATGCAAGACATGAATAAAGCGACGATCTTTCAGCTATGCAAGTTATAAATAAAGTGGCGATATTTCAGCCATGGAAGACATGAATAAAGCGGTGATATTTTAGCCATACAAGTTGTAAATAAAGTGGCGATATTTCAGCCATACAGAAGGAGACATAGCCTTATGCAATGCGGGAATGCAGATGGAGATAGAGCTTAGTCTCGGAAGGCAGAATGGTAGCCTTATGCAATGCGGGAATGGAGATGGAGACAGAGCTTAGTCCCGGAAGGCAGAATGATAGCCTTATGCAAGAGATGAACAGTGAATAGTAATAGAATTTTCTTAGCTAATAGCCGATAACTGCTTGTGATATTGTGGATGCTGGAGATACTGTGTGCGGATAGCAACTGTGAATAGGTATGACGGTTCTGAGAGTTGTATCCCTGAACAGTATGAGTGTCTAATAATGATTCTGCGACTTGGGTGCCTGCATCCAAAGAAAAATTGTGAGTTTTGTAAAGGGGAAAGGTTAGTTCATGTCCCTGCTGACTTTGCTTGACCTAATTGTCTCTGATCTGATGATACGATATGTATCATTAGAGTAGCGTTGCTGAACAAAGCGATTTCGATAATAAACATGCATGAGTTTGTAAAGATATGACATAAGTATATATTTAAGAAATAGTTTTTAGATGAACTGACGACTGTGACATGGTTCAGGACATTGCAGCCTCTCTCGCTTCAGAATTTTGAGGGTTCTCCTCAAAATTTTGCCCCAGTTTAAGAGGTTGATGCTTCTGACGGTTGCTTGCGATGATCGGTTGGAGTTACTTCGGAATTTTGAGGGTCCTCTTTAAAATTCTGCCCCAGTTTCCAATTGCGGGGGAAATGATAATTTTATTGAATTGTGACAGAACCCATAAGGCTGCCTACGTATCCCCTCTGAAAAGGGAATCAGGTCAGACGTAGTTCAAATTACATCATATAGGAAAACATAAGATTACACATAGTAACATTTGACTACATCAAAATTGATTGGTTTTGGCCAAACTTCTCTGTCCATTTCTGCAAGTATAAGGGCTCCTTCTATCAGAACCCGATGAACCATGTATGGACCCGGCCAATTGGGATAGAATTTCCCTTTGGCTTCATCTTGATGCGAAAAATTTTTCTTTAACACCCGTTGCCCCAGTGTGAACCGTCTTGGTTTGACTCTCTTGTTGAAGGCTCTAGACATTCTGTTCTGATAAATCTGACCGTGGCAAACTGCGTTCATTCTTTTAACATCTATAAGAGCAGATTGCTCGTAGTGGCTTTTCACCCATTCTGCGTCGTCGCGCTCAGCTTCTTGTATGATTATCAAGGAAGGAATTTCTACTTCAGCGGGAATAACTGCCTCTGTACCATAAACTAACATATAGGTAGTTTCCCCAGTTGATGTGCGGACTGTGGTGCGGTACCCCAATAGAGCGAATGATAGCTTTTCGTGCCATTGCTTATGCTTCTATATCGTTTTCCTCAATATCTTCTTGATGTTTTTGTTGGCGGCTTCTATGACTCCATTCATTTGAGGTCTGTATGCTATAGAATTCTTGTGTTTGATCTTGAAGGTTTCACACATAGCTTTCATAAAGTTACTATTGAGGTTGGAGCCATTATCAGTAATGATTGACTCCGGGATCCCGAACAAACAAACATTACGGTCGCGGATAAAGTCTGCCACGAATTTCTTAGTCACTACTTTGTAAGACACTACATTGACCAATTTGGTAAAATAGTCAATTGCCACTAGGATGAATCTGTGCCTGTGAGAAGCAACAGGTTCGATTCGTCCCTTAAGTGGTGAACGGCGATGGTGAACTTGTTGCATTAAGCTCGTTTGGAGGTACCTTTATCATGCCTGCATGTATTTGACAGCGATGGCACTTTCGAACATACTGGATGTAGTTCGTTTCCATGGTCATCCAAAAGTACCAACATGGGGTATTTTCTTGGCTAGGACAAAGCCGTTCATATGCGGACCACAGGTCCCGACATGAATTTCCTCTAGCAGCTTAGATGCTTCCTTTGCATCGACACACCTTAGTAATCCCAAATCTGGAGTCCTCCTATACAGGATTCCTCTGCTGTAAAATAAATTGTTGGACAACCTTCGAAGTGTGTGCTTCTGAGTGGTGTTTGCAAGTTTTGGGTATTCTCCTTTTGCTAAATATTCCTTGATGTCATGAAACCAAGGTTTTCCATTTGCTTCTTCTTCGATATGAGAACAGTAAGATGGCTGATCATGGATCTTTACCGGAATAAGATCAATGAAGTTTGTATCTGGATGTTTTATCATGGATGATAGGGTAGCCAATACATTAGCGAACTCATTCTGGACTCTAGGAACATGCCGGAACTCTGTCTTTGTGAACCTTTTTCTCAACTTCTGCACATGGTGAAGATAAGGGAGTATCTTTGAGTTCTTGGTCACCCATTCTCCTCGTACCTGATGTTTGAGTAGGTCTGAATCCCCAATTACTAGAAACTCTTGGATGTTTATGTCAATGACCATTTTGAGCCCTAAGATGCAGGCTTCATACTTGGCCATATTGTTAGTGTACGGGAACCTGTGTTTGGCAGACACCGAATAATGCTGATCAGTTTCTGATACTAGGACTGACCCTATGCCGACTTCTTTGAAATTTATTGCTCCGTCAAAAAACATTCTCGACCCGTCATAGGATTCTACAATATCTTCTCCTATGAATGATACCTTTTTATCTGGAAAATATGTTTTCAAGGGTTCGTATTCTCCGTCCATAGGGTTTTCAGCAAGGTGATCTGCCATTGCCTGTCCCTTAATTGCTTTCTGAGTCACGTAACAATATCGAATTCACTCAACAGGATTTGCCACTTGGCGAGCTTGCCAGTGGGCATGGGCTTCTGAAAGATGTATTTCAAAGGATCCATCCTTGATATGAGATATGTAGTATAGGCACAGAAGTAGTGCCTCAGCTTCTAGGCCACCCAAGTTAGAGCACAACAGGTGCGTTCTAACAGAGAATACCTGGCCTCATACGGAGTGAACTTCTTGCTGAGATAATAGATGGCATGTTCTTTCTTTCATGTTTCATCATGCTACCCCTGGACGAATCTGAAGGCACCATCTAACACTACGATGTAGAGTAGAAAAGGTCTACCTGGCTCAGGCAGGACTAAGACTGGTGGTGGTGACAATTATTCCTTGATCCTGTCGAAAGCTTTCTAGCATTCATCGGTCAATTTGGTGGTGGCATCTTTTTTCAACATCTTGAAGATCGGCTCATAGTTAACTGTAGATTGTGCCATGAAACGACTGGTGTAGTTAAGTGTACCCAAGAAACTCATTACATCTTTCTTGTTATTCGGTGGTGGAAATTCTTGAATGGCTTCGATCTTCGATGGATCCAATTCTATTCCCCGGCAACTCACAATAAACCCAAGCAATTTTCCAGCTGGAACCCCGAATGCACATTTTGCGGGATTCAGTTTCAGGTTGTATCTTCTCAGTCTATTGAAAAACTTCCTCAAATCTTCCATGTGATCAATGGCTTTCTTGGACTTGATGATGACATCATCTACATATACTTTAATCTCCTTGTGTATCATATCATAGAAAATGATAGTCATGGCACTCATGTAGGTGGCCCCTGTATTTTTTAACCCAAACGACATCATCTTGTAGCAGTACATTCCCCACGGCGTAATAAAAGCCATTTTCTCAGCATCTTCTTTATCCATCCAGATCTGACGATACCTCGCAAAAATATCTACGAATGATTGCAACTCGTTCTTGGCACAATTGACAATTAGGATATGTATGTTTGGTAAGGGGAAGTCGTCCTTTGGACTGGCCCGGTTGAGATCCCGGTAGTCGACACAGACTCTAACCTTTCCGTTCTTCTTTGGAACTAGCACAATGTTAGCTAACCATCTGGGGTATTCCACTACCCTGAGAACTTTGGCTTTAACCTGCTTGGTGACTTCTTCCTTGATTTTCAGACTCATGTCTGACTTGAACTTTCTGAGCTTCTATTTTACCGGTGGACATGTCAGATCAGTTGGCAATTTGTGCGCCACAATAGATGTACTCAGACCAGTCATGTCATCATACGACCAGGCGAATATGTCCTTATATTCTCTTTGAAATTCTGTGTACTCTTCTTTTTCATACGATGATAAGTGAACATTGATTTCTGTTTCTCTGACATTCTCTTCATCTCCCAGGTTAACAATCACAGTCTCGTCCAGGTTGGACTTAAGTCTATTCTTGAAATTCTTAACTTCTTTAATAATCTCCTCCGGTATGTCATCTTCCTATGAATCTATGTCTGTTTGTTGCGCTGTCTCGTTGCATGTCATAGTCATTAGTTCATCAAGATAAGTAATAGTAATGTTGTATAAGTAAAGTAATTAGGGAAAATAATAAGAGTAAGATTTATAAGAAAACTAAAATCCTTTGATAAATTCCATAACTGTTTTTGAACATTGGAGCTCTTTCTTGCAAAAATAAAAATGCAAAAGGAAAGTCAACGAGTAAAAAATAAAATAGTGCATGATGCTTGTTCAGCCTTGCTACCCCGAGGCTCGCCGGGCTCTAGTGGTTCTGATACTCCAGTTATTGAGGCATGCTCCTCTGCTCATGGCCTGTATGGAAGGGCCTTCCTCCCTCTCCTCCTCGAAAATGACACAACATCCTTGTCCTCGTCTTCCAAGAACAAATTCCTTATTGCTTCCAGTGCTTATTCTTCTTCTGAACCATAGATAACATTGGCCGGTTGGAAGTCTGTTCCTAGCAAGGTATTGGCTACTCCAATGGATAGTAAGGACCTCTTCATGGTGGCGACCAGTCGTTGAATTCTTTCCAGGTATACTCATACCCCAATCCGAAGGTGGTGCCATGTTTCTTGAGCTTGATGGCTTAGCAATTCCTTGGAGGTTCTTGCCAAGTCCCTTGCTGGGTTCATACCCGCTCCAATTCAATATGCTTTCAATTTTGTTATCCCACCATTTGTCTTTGTCAACGGTGTTGACTTGCTCGATGTGGTGGTAAGTTTCCCCACCTATCCTTCTTCTTCCTCCAATTGCTGGAATGGTCTGGCGACTATATATAGGATTGCGACCGTCGTCGTGAATGATCATATCTTGGTGATTCCACTCAAACTTCACTTCCTGATATAGTGTTGATGCCACGACCCCAGCGACATGAATCCATGGTCGTCCACACAATAGATTGTAAGATGCTGGAACGTCTATCACTTGAAAATTAACATCAACCCATGTAGGTCCCATTTGCAAACACAAGCTAATTTCCCCAATAGTGGACCTTTGGGAACCATCAAAAGCTTTGAAGTTGATGGCCCCGTCCTTGATCTCATGCATCCCCTTCCCTAATGTCTTAAGTGTCACTAACGGACATATGTTGAGGCTGGATCCTCCATCAATCGGGATTCTAGTGATAAAGTAATCTTCACATTGCACGGTGATGTGCAATGCCTTGTTGTGACGTAACCCTTCTAGCGGCAACTCATCTTCGTGGAAAGTGATCTTGTGACTTTCCAATACCTGGCCTACCATGTTAGCCATCTCTCCCCCGGTGATATTTCTTGGTACATATGCCTCACTCAACACTCTTAACAAGGCATTCTTGTGTTTTGTGCCGGTGTTTTGTTCAGCTGATCAATGACTAAGTATTATCCAGAGGTCTTCGGGCTCGGTTTTAGTGATGGGTGGCCAACTAGAGTCCTACTTTCTTGACTCAGCCAAATGCTCTAGATATAAACCCTGCCGGTTCTAGTTATACCCTGAGCCAAAACGGCTTTCCCAAACTTAACCTCCCCCTTTCTTTTGGCTTCGGCTGTGTAGTCCCAAGGTATGGCCTTTGTGTGAAATGGTGTTACTGCCGACATTGCCACTAGGATTGGCGCGGCTATCTCTATTCCGAATGGAGCAGGCCTCTTAAGCGGTAAGACTGCAACTTCAAATGGTGTAGGTGTGTTTGCTTGTGACATAAACTTATCCTCAATTGGCGCTGGCGTCTTTGCAGAAGACAGTGCTTCAAACTCGAGTGGCATGGACATGTTTACCTTGGCGTCTTCAGAAGGCTGACTCTGGACCATAGTCGAATTAAGGGTGACTACTGGCTTCTTTGGAACGTCGCCTTTTGTGATTAAACCGAATCTCTTAGGGTCCCAGTCATCCTCAATCTCAATCATGTGAACACCTCTGCCTTTGTGGTCCGGTAGAGGGTTATTGCATACATTCGGAGCAGGCTCCTTTTCTATGATGATCTTGTTGTCAATCAAGGTCTGGATCTTATCCTTCATAGAGAGGCATTCATCAATGGTATATCCTTTCATGCCTGAATGGTATGCATAGGATTTATTTAGATTGACCCACTGATAAGGGTTTCGAGAGTTATGACAGGGATAGGGGTGACATAACCAGCAGCTTTCAGCCTTTCGTACAACTGGTCAATTGGTTCACCAATGGCAGTATATTGTTTGGGGGGTCTGCGGTTGAAATTTGATCGAGGTCTAGGGATGTTTTGACATGGGGGAGGTGATTGATAGTGGGATGGTTGGGTGTTGTATGCTTGGTAAACATGTGCTTGTTGGGGGTATTTGGGGTGAAGTGGGCTGATATGTAGGAGGTAGAGGTAACTGATAAGTGGGTGGTAGAGTATGATAAGAGGGTGAGGGTGCTTGGTAATTTGGGGTGTGTTTGGTACTTGATAGGGGATTTGGTTCTCTGTGTAACCATTACAGCACATACGTCCATTTTCTTGGACATACCACCAGGCTGTAAAGCCTTATTGGCAGCTTGCAAGGCTTCAACATTTGTAACCATTCCACTCTTGATGCCTTCATCGATCCTTTCTCCTAGCTTGATGATGTCAGAGAACTTGTGATTCTCGATCAACATCAACCTCTCATAATACTGTGGGTCTTGGGCTCGAACGAAGAATTTGTTCATTTGCTCTTCGTCCAAAGCAGGACTAACCTTAGCAACTTCTGACCTCCATCGAGTAGCATACTCACAGAAGGTCTCTGTGGGCTTCTTCTTCAAGTTTTGAATATAGAACACATCTAGTGCATTGTCCGTGTTGAACCTGAATTTATCCATAAAGTCAGATGCCATGCTTACCCAGTTTGACCGCTTCTTCGGATCCTAGCTAATGTACCAAGATAAGGCGTCTCCCTTATCTTGGTACATTAGCTTGATGACCACTCTTGATGCCTTCCTAGATCCTTTCTCCTAGCTTGATGATCTTAGAGAACTTGTGATTCTCGATCAGCATTAGCCTCTCATAATATTGTGGGTCTTGGTCATGAACGAAGAATTTCTTCATTTGCTCTTCTTCCAAAGCAGGCCTAACCTTAGCAGCTTCTAACCTCCATCGAGTAGCATACTCACGGAAGGTCTCTGTGGGTTTGTTCTTCAAGTTTTGAATATAGAACACATCTAGTGCATTCTCCGTATTGAACTGAATATATCCATAAAGTCAGACTCCATGCTTACCCAGTTTGACCACTTCTTTGGATCCTGGCTAATGTACCAAGATAAGGCGTCTCCCTTCAAGCTCCTCATGAAAAGCTTCATGCGGATTTTCTCATCACTTCCCACTTCGACCAGCTTCTCATAGTATGTTCTCAAGTGGACTTGGGATCCCCTGTACCATCAAATATTTCGAACTTGGGAGGTTTGTACCCCTCGGGCAGTTCGACATCGGGCTGTATGCACAGATCTTCATAGTTTAGCCCCTCAATTCCCTTACTACCTTCAACACTTTGAATTCTGCTAGTCAAATTTTTTAGCTCTTCGGCCAGATTTCTGATGAGCAGGTCCTTATCATTGGACTCGAGTGTTCTTGCGATGGGCTGGGTGGAGTGTGGTACAGTCTCCACATAGATGGGGGTATTGTGTTGGGTGTGCCAGTGGTCATTTTGTGGAGTTTTGAAGTTCTGGGATGATCAGTGGGTTGTTATGGCAAGTATTGCAGTGGTAGTGGTGAGGAGTGAGATGGATTTGTTGCTTTGGGATGTTTTGCGGAGGTATATGATTCTGAGTATTTGGGAAAGTAACCTCTGGAGTAGTGAGGGAAAATGACAGACTTGCCAAATTTCAGACTTGATCAAGTTCTTCCTGAAACTTCAACAGCTTTTGTTCCAACTGGGATGCATTTTCCTCGGGGACCAAAGTGCCATGAGTGACCTCCACCTGTTTGGCTTGGTTGTTCGAATCTTCTATTTTTCCTTTATTTTTGTGTCTGATAGGACTGCAAGGAGGAGTAGGTGGAGGGCCTCTGGATCTCGTAAAATATGGTAACGTTGCCAGAGCTCACGAACTAACCTTTGGGGAAGGGAATAAACAAAAATTAAAAGCAAAAGGTAACAAGTTAGTGAGGATTATTAGAAAAAATGTTGCAATATTTAAACACGTAGTGCTTGAAATATAAAGCGCGTCCTAATTTTGGGGGACCTCGTTATGCCCGAGGTAGGCCTAGCGACAAGATAATTTTGGAGAACTTAGAATACTAAATGCCTCATTTTATTGATAAAAGCTAGACGAATACCAAGAAAAATAAAAATCACTAATGGCCATTGGCCTTATTACATTCTATAAAGCAAAAAATGGAAATTCCTATCTATTTGGTCCTAGAAGGACCTTCCCCAGACTCGGTATCATTGGCTCCATCGAACGACTTTCCTAGCTCGCGCAGTCCCAATAGCAAGTAGGCTCTGGCCAGATGTCCACCTTCATTTCCTTCGGCAGTCCGGCAATCTTCGACCCTCTTCAGAAACTTCTTTTCCAACTCTACTATACCTCACTCCAGATAGACCAATCGCTTGTTGGTGCTGACAGACATATCCTTCCACTCTTCAATTAGTTTTTGATTGGCTTCCTGTATCTCGTAGTGCTCACTTTTGCATTCTCGGATTCTCTTTCGCAGATGGTTGTACTTGACCTGTGCTTAAGCCTTTTCATCGATGACCCTGTGACCTCGAACAACCCTGGGTTGACCCATACCATCGTGATTGTCCTCCAACGAGACTGAATAATAGGGAGCACAACCTTCATGGTATCTATCTGGTTCAATAGTGTCCCTTCCCATGACAATCTTGCAATGCCACATATGATGGGCCTGGCACCTATAAGGGCTATCGTCATTCTAGAAGTCAGCTTGGAAGTGACTCATCTTGTCCACCCTTGGTATAACCTACTTCCTACCTGCTTGTCTCATAACTCGAAGAGGTACATATGGGTACGTTCCCCTTAAGCCGATTAGTATTAGGAAAGTCGCGACCCTGGATCGGATGATGAACTCCTCGATTGGGAACCACTCAAACATCCATTGTACTTGGTCTTCAGTCAGATTTTCCACGAGTTCAACCCATTCTTTAGCTTTCTCCGGTTGGGCGAACATGTTGGGCATGTAATTCATTCGCTTTGGGTGATGAAAAGCGATATGATCGTCCCAGTCCCTTTGATGTATTTCTTATCGATATTTACCCTTTTGAAGATGTTCCACGAGCCAGAGTTGAAGTAGCAGATTACAACCCTCGAAGTGCTTGGCCCCTTGTTGACACCTTTATAGGGCTCGGTATATTTCTGCGATGATCATTGATGCGAGACTGAATGGTTGTCCGTCAATTCCTTCCATTAGAGTTTTGCTGACCATAGCTAGCCTGATATGGATCCGTGCTTTCTTCATTGGAAATACTATCATCCCCAAGAAACAGAACATGAAGACAAATACCATTCGGTGAATATGCCCAAATGATGTAAGGGCGAACTCATCAGGATAAGTACAGTAGGATTTGTTATGACCGTACCTCTCGTACAGTTGTCAAAGGGAATGTACGACTCTTTCAAACATGTCAAGTATAGATTCTTCTTTAGACCCGTCATTTTGAGAAAACCTCTACCTTTGTGATTTTTTGGCATTAACAAACCCCGAGTTTCCCATGGTATGCCATCTAGTTCTCCTATTTCCTCGAGCAGGTGTGTCATCTAAATGTCTCCGAAGCGGAACACAGACCTATCACAATCCCAGAATAGAGTAGCAGCTTCTATGATTTTTTTGTTGGGTTGAATTTCCAAGAGAGAGAGTAGGTTCCCCAAATATTTCTAGATGAGTGTCTGATCACTGGAGTGAAAATCCTTCCACCAGCTTAGCAGTTTGGGGTGGATATTGGTGACCATGCCGAATCTGGGGACTTCATGCCTCATGTTTCTACAAGACAAAGGTTTAGGCCTTTACCCCCACCAGACTCGACTACTAAATATCAATGGTTGGCATAGAAGCATTTAGTTCTCCAAATAAATACACAAAACGTGGTAGTGTCCGTTTGGGTTTTGGGGAAACCCAGTGAACTTTGGATAAGGCTATATTAAAGAGTCATTATGCGGACAACATAACTGACTCGGCTAGGTTTGATCATGATGCATGCACAATTAAACAGAGTAAGGTTTTTATGGAGTATTATACTGGTACCCTTGAGCGGACAACTCAAGAGGGAAAGGCGCGGAACCATCGATTACACCGTTGATCAACTGGTTTTACAACAAATATGCCTTTTTCGGATTTAGGGGGTGATAATATCGGAAGAGAGAAACCACTCATTATAAGCATTGCAATGATATTTTGTTTGGCACGAGTGGAATATGATGTTGAAAACATGCTTATGCAATAATTAAAACAAGTTATCATGTATTCGCACGTTCATAATAATAATTACAATAATATGAAATAGTAATACATGAATGCAATAAAGGAAAGCAGTAAAAGAAATGAAGAAACAAAAAGACAAGTCAGTTTCATAGTAGAAGAGGGAATTAAATGCTTAAAGAGATTAAACAAGTAAAGGCATATAAGAAATGTGAAGCCACAGTAATAGATTAAAATGGTAATAACCTAAAAGAACGTCTCCAGTCGAGTAGCCATGCTGTCACGCCCCTTTTTTCTTGTGAAATTGAGTTTATGACATTTTGGAGAATAACTCGTTCCCTTTTGGGAATTGGGTTTATTGGAATTGAAGAGTCGCCACCTAACGATTTAAGTGCATTAGGACACTTTAGAAGAGTTTAATTTGGATAACCAGAGATAGGGTAAGGGCTTAAAATTATCCCAAGTGGAAGGTTTTAGGCACCCCTCAGGATCCACTAGTGTGGTTCCCAGCCAAGCTATTGTTGTGACTTAAGGTACAAATAACACATAAACAAGTAGGGCTTCGGATAAGAGGGGATTTTTCACATAAAAGTTAGAAATAATGGAGTTGGAAAGCATTAAGGAGAGTTGATTTAGAAGAAACGTTTAAAAGACTTAAAAGAAACAAAGAATAAAGGGAAGGGAGTCCTAGGTTTATTAATTATATGGATCACCCCACACAACACCCGGTAAACATTCTTACGCGTGGTGTTATTGCGTGTTCATCATATCCATATCTACCCTTTCCCACCCATTTAAGGTACTAAAGCGTGGAATGGTCTCGTTTACTTATTGCATGCTATTACCCACCCCAATCCTATCAATCCCGGAGGTATTTTGGAACTACTAATCCTAAAGGGAGGAGATGTTGGGCTTATTTGTGGTTTCAAAAGGTATAAATGCTAAGGCGACAAACAAAACACATATAGCAAGCTTGAGGGAAGCATATAAACAAATACAAATGCTCAGACAGACCCCCTTTAAACCAAGAAAGCATATAGTTTAGCATGTCTTGCACGTACTGTTTAAGGTCTAATTAAACTTAAAGGTTTGAGGCAGACTGATTTATTACATAGTTCAGATAGAAACTCGAATCAGTCCTGCCTGTTGGTTGTAACTAATAACACATGATTCAGTTTATAAGTTTATCCTATGGCTTGCCTAAGTGATGGGCGAAAACCTATTGGCATGATATCTACAAATTTCAGAAATAAGAATATGAACTGATTACATACTGATTTAAGAAAAGTTTCCAGTTAAAAGCGAGTTTTTAGAAGAGCACGAGTTATGTCATTGGTGATACATTATTACTGCTAGTTTTAGACTTATAAGCGAGTGAGGCAATTCAGATTTAATTGACTCTCATAGGCATGCTTTCTATGCATTTGTCGACCTTAGAACACATTCATAAACATAATAAAAATGCAGAAAAACCCTATAGGCGGGACATCTAAATGTTGGGTCTTATATGAATATGATATCTGATTGTGTTTGGTTATTAAACCCTATAAACATGTTTGCCTAATGAGGAATGGATATGCAAGAATAAAAAATGACCTATAGGCATATTTTCTACATGCAGAATGACCTATAGGCATATTTTCTACATGCAGAAATCCTATAGACATGGTATCTATATGAGAACATGCCGAAATTAGAAGTCCTATAGACATGGTAACTATATGAGAACATGCTGAAATTAGAAATCCTATAGAGATGGTATCTATATGAGAACATGTTGAAATTAGAAATTCTATAGACATGGTATCTATATGAGAACATGCTGAAATTAAAAATTCTGTAGACATGGTATCTATATGAGAACATGCTGAAATTAAAAATCCTATAGGCAAGTTATCTATATAAGAACATGCTGAAATTAAAAATCCTATAGGCAGGTTATCTACATGAGAATGTAGGATCTTATAGACATGGTAGCTATATGAGAATACATGAATTAGAACTTCCTATAGACAGGTTATCTACCTATTTTGCATACATGGTTACCCCTCCCTTTCACTATCCATCCCTAAGAGTTTTATTACAAAGTTATTACAGCCCAGGAGAAAATAAAGTAAAGAAGAAAATACATCAGAGATTAAAAGTACAACCAAGGAGAGCCTGATTCAGACTTCCTGTCTGAAAAATAAAATAAACCAACTCCGAAGATCAGATTTCAAAGCCTTTCTCCCATTTGGGGTGTGTCAAAGATCCCTAAGAGTCTCACATAAACTCTGGGAGGTGCTTACACACCAAATACATTACCAGATTAAGACATTGTGCAGTATGGAAAAGCTAGCCTTCAAGTGTCCACGTTCAGAGGAAACTCAGGTCCCAAAGCAAGACTCACAGGAGGGGGGCAGAACTTAGGAACTAAGAGAGAGTGCAAGTGCATGATTCTGAAAGGGGAAAGAGAAAAAGGAAACAGTTCACATTGATACACATAGGGGTATAGGGAATGGGGAGGTAGTAAAGGAAAAGCAGGCTGATGGGCACACTCAGCAATGAGTAATGTTGGAATAAACCCCCCCCCCCCATAAGCCTGTTAGAACACATTTTTTAGAAGTTAGAATCCTTTAAGGGATCAAGTTCAAACCATAGAGAATAACTTGTATATTTCCATGTTTTAAACTGCAACTCACAGCACATAAGGGGGATAGGGAGCAAGGGTTCACGGTAGAAACAGGCAGAAAGATATGAGCATATTTAATTTAAATGTTGAACTCTACAGAAACAGTACAGTAGACATAGATACAAAAAGCTATAAATAAACACATTTTGGTGATGCTGAAACTTAAATTATGACATACCAGTTTCAAAGAAACAAAATAGAGAAAGTACAGTAATCTGCTAAAAGCCACAGAATAGACAAGAAGGGAGTGCTAGTAAGAGTTCAGAAGAGGTTGTAAAGTAGTAGTGGAGGATTGTTAATCGTGTGTTGTCTGTTAAAGAGTCGTGTATTTATAGTGTAAAAATCATGAGGAAATAAGGTAAGAAAATAGTTGAAGAACTGATTGTCAATCAATTACACAAGACTCCCTTTAATTAAGGGATTCAGATTCAAACGGGTATAAACCAATTATGGAAAGAAATTAATCAAACACTTTGTACAAAGTAGGAAATTAGGGGTGAATACATAAAAGTTATTTAAGGGCAGTGTTTTGAAATACACGATTTGTGCAAATAAGGTAAGAAGATCAATTAACAACCAGTAAATCAAAAGGATCTGAGATTTTGTATGAATGAACCAAGCCAGAAAGATGGAAAAGGTTTTTAACTTAAGCGAAATCAATAAGCAATAAATTAGACCTATTTAAAAGGAATTCTGAATCAATCACAAGTTTGAAAACCCCATTTAAAGGAAGGTTCATCACACATAAAGAGCACACTAAAATGTTGAGTTGAGAGAAGATGTTGTGCCATTGCACAATCAATAGAAAAAATCCAGTAAAAGAGTTTAGAAGAGTTTATCAAAAGGTCAGAATCATATGAAAAATAAGAAAGTCCAGACTCAGTTCAGAGACTCAAAGTCAATCTGAAAGAATTAGGGGTTTTGAAATAAAACCCTAGTTCGGGCAAACCATAAAGCAAAGATGAGAGGGCAGGCAGTTGAATCGAAATCATGTTTAGAAGTTTCAGAAAGGAACATGCTTCTTCAGCAACAGAACTCATGAGAAAACAATGATAGCATAGTAACATGCAATCACAGTAGAAGGATTCCAAGAACATGATGGCAAATATTGATAAGAACAACAGAAGAAGCAAGGTTAAGTGGTTTTCTAGAAGAAACTTAAACAAGGTGCAGTAGAAGGCAAACATAGAAACTTAAGAACTTAGTAGGAAAATACAGTAGAAGAACACAAGAACACCGAAAGAGTATAGCACAAAAGCATATAGAAAAACACAGTAAGATAAACATATAAGAACATGGTAAAAATACAGTAGAAAAGTCTACGAAACTATAGTATAGGAAACCACAGTAAGAGAAGCATACAAGAGATGATACAAGAATACAGTAGAGGCAAACACGAATAACAAAGAAAAATCATAAAAACACTTAAATATTTTCAGAAAACCCTAAATCAGAAAAGAAGGGTTCTGAAAGTAATTTTTCGAAAGAAAAGTTAGGGAAATCGTTTAAAAACTCGAGGAGAGCATAAATACACAACGAATCTAAAGAAATCAGAGAAAACCTCAGAGAGTTAGGGTTTCAGAAGGACCTTAGAAAGGATAAGGTCTTTGAAAGGTCACTGATCTGAGTCGGAGAGGTCGGAACCAGGCTCAAACAACCTTGATACGCCGGAGCAAGGCCGGAGATGGCCGTGGAACCTCGATGCGACGGAGGTCTGGGCATAAACCTTCAAGGTCAGGAATCTTCATGTATCAAGCACGTGAGAGCACCAGGAGGTAGGTGTAAGACTCTTATAGCTTTGATGGCTATAGATTCCGGTGGATTTCAGGGTGGAAGATGATGAGAGGCGGCTAGGGTTATAGAAGGTTCGAGAGTGTTTGAGAGAGGGGAGGGTTTCAGAGGCGGCTGGTTAGGTGAAATGATAGAGGGTTAAGGGGTGTTGGTGGATTAAAAAAGGAAAGGAGGGATCGTGGCCGTTGATCATTTTGATCAACGGCCTGGATTTATTGGGGAGCTGGGCGGGTTGGATTAAATTCGGTCAGTGGTGGATAATTTAGGGATTAGGCCGGTCAATTTGAGATTGAAATTGGGTTAATTGGGGTGGCTGATTTTAGGCTAAAATTGAAATGGTTAGGGCTAGTATTTAAATAGCCACTTTTCCCCTTTTTATTTTGTAAAAACAGTAAAGCAATTTCTGGAAGAAAATTAAAAATACTAAATCAATTACTAATATGTAAATATTAAATTACAAAAATATTGGAATAATATTTGTAATTATAAATGCAATTAATTCTTAAAATAGGCTAATATTGCAATTATATACAATTTAGCCTTAAAATACTACATAAATTTGTAAAAAATATGCAAAAATTACCCTAGATATATTTTAGTATGAATATGAGAATGAAATAAATTACTCACAAAAATTATAATTTGAGAAATAATTATTGATTTTTGTACTGCTAAAATGGGCAATAAATTGAGTTTAAAATCTTTTAAAAATTAGAAAAAATATTAAAATATTTGGACACACTTATATATGCATACATATGCTATTTTGAAAGATATTTTGCATATAAAAATATATAGAAAAAAATTGGGTATCAACACCTGGTTCAGTTTTTTGATCCTGGTCGTTGATCTTGAGACCCTCATTCACCCAAGCCTTTTAATTAACCTAACCTAGAAACCCTAGCCCCATTTTTCTAAGACGTCCACCCTTGAATCCTCTCTATTCTCTCTTCTACTCTCATACCCCAACAACCGCCTCTTCTATTCTCCCAACTCCCTTCTAATATGGAATCTCTCCATGATTTTTCTTCCATATATGCTCGTTCTCTCTATTATTTACACGATTTTGGTATCACATAATACTTGCCTATATTTGCCAAGTATGTAGTCCTAAATCAAGCATAATCATCTCCGGATTCTCAAGATCTTATCGGGTTTTTGTCCATATGCATCATATCAGGGTTATGTGGGTCCGATTCACCAAGATCTGTGGTCGATGCTTTGATTTCTGTCGAACTAGGGTTTGAAATTTTAATTTTTTCTTTACTATTTTGATTATCAATGCATGTGATATTTTCTTTCCTTATTTGTGTTTGATTAATTTTTTTCCATGTTTGCTTGTTCTGTTTCTACCATTATATAACCCCTTCCCAAATTTCCCTTTAGACAGACCTGTATCACGATTATTCTTTCATTATCACTCGTTATACTCTGAAATATTAGACCTTTACCGGCTGAAATCCAAGGCCATTCAAATACGATTGTGTTCTTTCTCAATGCAAACACTACCCGGGGTTCATTCTAAACCCTTGGGAACTCTAACGCACTGGGATTTTGGGGATTCTGCTGCTTTTTGCTACAATTAATCGAATTACTGCTGGAAATTGCTCTTCTCATTTGCTTGTTCATTAATTTGCAACTTTAAAAACCTTTGACTCTCGCAATTTCATTTTTTTTGTGCTTGTGTTCATGCTCTGTCTATCGATCACTTAAGCTTCGGCGAACCAATATGCTACTATGTTTATGGTCCTCTTTGCTTTGAAGTTATCTTGTAGCCTTATGTTTCCTAGCATCAGAACTTGACTAAAGCTCTATGCTTTGATGTATGCCCATGACCTCTGTTTGTCTTAACCCTACTTAGCATAGTGTGTTTGTATATGGATGAATGTTATTCTGCTGCTTGTCATGAGTTCATCTCCCTGCTTGTTTCAGATTCTTGTGATAGATTAATTTATACCCAATGTATCATTTCCTATTGAGTCATTCATGTACCACTTGTTAACTTCCTTATGATTGATCTATGCTCATGTAATTTCCAAATGAAAATATTGCCTGAACTTCTAAAGCAGCATGACATGTTTTGTTGCTATTTGTAAATTTAGTGTATGCTCTATGACTTGTTCAATTATGTGTTCTTAAAATATTTCTTAAGACTCCAGTACATAGCTTTTATTCTATACATGGTTAACGGGTATAAGTCTTGATGCCTACCTATCTTGTTAATCTTGCTAATGTTTCTGAACTTTGTAATTATGATTGATGCTCCGCATGTTAAGTTTTTCCCATGCTCAAATAGGTTATTGCTTTCCAACCATTGTAGACTAGGCCCACTAGCCTATTTGATGTGCTCGTACCTCCACTAGGCTCCCATGTTAGAACTTCTAGGTGAAGACTACTATTTCACTTGTTCCTGTATTTGATTCTGCTAGACCTTCATGTCAAAGCTCTTATGTCTAAAGTCTTTTAGGCTAATTCTAAAGCATGCTTTGCTTTTAAGCTCTCTTTGGAATGGTTTATTATCCTATGTTGGTCCATCCTGTCACTCTTAAACTTTTTTTCTGAATTAGAAGCCTAAACTTGCCTCATAGGTGTCTTTTGTGCCTTTCAATTTAGGATGACCATGTTTATATATCTTGGCTAGAACTGATATTAGCTATAGCCTTAAGAATTAAGTGTTTAAGCTGTTTTAGTTAAATTTTATAAGTATTTCGTCACCAGTATGGCTGAGTTTGACATGTGTTTGGGTAAGTACGTGTTGGGCCATGCATGTTGGGTTTGGGCATGGAACTCAAGTAGCTATGGAAAGCCGATGTCGGGGTTTGCTGTTGTGCGAAGATTAAGACCATTGAAGGCTTGGGGACATCCCTTGATTATTTCTGTATTGGGCCTATAATTGCATCATTGGGCGTGTGTTAGTTCATACTTGTAATTTGTCATCACGTATCATTTCTTCTTGGGCCTGTAATAAATTGTAAACAAATAATTGGGGCGTTCGTGAAATTGGGGGATGAGTGTGCTTTATTCTTGCATAAAGGGTAGAGAAGATACCTATAGGATCTACGTTCTTTATTTGCTATTTCGTTTAAACTTGAACTATTGCTGCACACTAGAAGAAATCATGTTTATAGGAATCGCATCCACCCCACCTAATCTGCATAATACTTGTACACTATATCAAACATGTTAGAAATCGCTATACTTGATTTTCAGGTCAGTACTATGCATTTAGTCAGCATGCTTATAGGATGTATAACATGTGCTTTTGTTAACTTAGATACCATGCCTATAGGACTTCGAATAACCAATTGGTCAATTGCTTCTATTACTTTAGTGTACTTCTTATCCACATATCATGACTATAGGAAATTAACATTTTAATCAACTACTTCAGTTGTTTTCATTACATTGTCTCGCCTAGAAGACATGCCTATATTAGTTAAGTGTTGTGAAATCAAGAATAGTGGTCAATTGTTAGGAATCCCGCATATAGGGTGTCGTCACTCGCATAAGAATTTTATGGGATCAACAAGGTTGTTTCACTGCTTAGTTATGCAATTACTAGAAATCATGCCTATAGTACAGTGTCACTTGCCTAAGACGCCTATTCATAAAAATAGCGCTAATAATTCTGGGTTTGCAAATAGTTTACTACCTCCTCGCCTAAGCCATTAAGAATAATAATGTTGCATATACGATACTGGAATGCAGTTGCCATGCCTATAGGACTCTAAGTCTCAATTCTGAAACTATGTACTGTCTAAACTGCCCACGTACATTTGTTGTTTATGTGCGGAGGCTAACTTGGGCCTTTAATTGTCTTTATGTGAGGTCTTATCTGTTTTGAATGTTGCTTAGTTTTATCATATCGAGCAACCTAAGTTAAGTCTAGAACCACCTAATAGTAGGTCCAAAGCCTCCTAGACCATAAGCATGGTATAGGTAGTGCACGCATATGATACGGTTTAGAATTGAATTAGAACGCCTTTAAGTAACAACTTCAACATAGTAATTGGGTAGCAGGAGATGATAGTCTGTGCCCACTGAATAATATCAGCAATCTCCTATTCTTAGGGAGTTGCGATGTATTATTTATGTTGCACGGGGTGATCCTTTAGGATAAAAAACTTAGGACCCCCTTTTTCTTTATGAACTTGTTATTTACACTTAGTCATTTAACATATACCAATATATTTATATCCTTGTAATCATTAAGGATTTTTACCAATTGCCAATGTGTTATGATAAGATAGTTCGACTTCTAATATCTCTTTATTTATTCGCCTAGTCTAATTTAATCATTCATATAGTTTAAAGTTCGGCCGGGACCCGCAGTTGTGGACCTCGAAGAGTGCCTAACATCTTCTCTATGAGGTAATTTGAGCCCTTATCCGATCTTTGGTGGCACGGGCTAGTTAAATTAGACTCATTTGCAGTTAGGTGCCCTAACGCACCATAAAAAATTGTTAGGTAACGACTCTCCTCTTTTATTACCATTTAAAAGAGTTGTCACACGTCGAAACCCGCTTTCGTGATAAAATGGGGTGCGACAGTAGGCAACATCACGAACATTCCGATCGGCATAAATATTCTATCTAGAATGCACCGTGGGAAACGGTCTTGAATCAACTTAACCTTGTCCAAAGCATCTTGAGCCAAGTCAGTACCCAATAGCCTAGCCTCACTCATCTCAAACCAACCTACCAGAGATCGACACTACCTCCCATACAAAGCCTCATATAGAATGCTCGATTGGTAGCATTTGTTGTAGCAAACGGTAGAAACTAATCTCAAAAACCCCCAAAATAAATGACATAAGCGCGTAGCATATCCTCCAATATCTGAATAGTGCGCTCGAATTGTCCGTTTGTCTAAGGGTGAAAATCTATACTCAACTCAACCTGTGTGCCCAACTCTCGATACACTACTCTCCAAAACTGCAATGTAAACTGCATGCCTCGATTTGAAATGATGGACACCGGCACACCGTGAAGGCAAACAATCTCGTGGATGTAGATCTCAGCCAACCGCTCCAAGGAATAGGTAATCCCAACTAGAATGAAAAGCACGGACTTGGTCAATCGATCCAAAATTACCCAAATAGCATCAAACTTCTTCGAAGTCCATGGGAGTCCAACTACAAAATCCATGGTGATGCGCTCCTATTTACACTCCGAAATCTCGAGCCTCTAAAGCAATCCGCCCGACCTCTGATACTCGTACTTCACCTACTGAAAATTTAGCACCAAGCTACAAACCTCACTATATCCTTCTTCATCCTTATCTACTAATAGTGGTGCCTCAAGTCCTGATACATCTTTGTGGCACCCGGGTGAATGGAATACCGCAAAATGTGGGCCTACTCAAGAATTAACTTACGTAACCCATCTACATTGGGTACACATATTCGACCCTACATCATCAACACCCACATCATCCCAATAGTAACATACTTGGCATCACTATGTTGAACTATGTCCTTAAAGGCGAGCAAATAGGGATTATCATACTGACGCTCTCTGATGTGGTCATATAAGGAATACCGAGAAACCACACAATCTAGAACCCGACTGGGCTCCGAAACATATAATCTCATAAACTTGTTGGACAAGGCCTAAAATTCTTATGCAAGTGGTCTCTGACCAATAGGAATGAATACAAGGCTACCCATACTCACCACATTTTACTCAAGGCATCATCCACCACATTGGCCTTCTTGGGATGATACAAAATGGTAATATCACAGTCCTATAGCAGCTCCAACCATCTTCCTGCCTCAAATTTAGATCCATTTGTTTGAACAAGTGTGGAGACTCTGGTGATTCGTAAATACCTCACAAGACACACCGTAGAGATAATGCCTCCAAATCTTCAATGCATGAACAGTGGCTGCCAACTCCCAGTCATGAACATGGTAGTTATTCTCATAAGGCACAACTGGCGTGAAGCATAAGCAATGACTCTACCCTCCTACATCAAGACACACCCAATACCAATCCGAGAAGCATCCGAATACACTACATAAGAGCCTAAGGCTGAAGGCAAAACTAGACCTAGAGTTGTGGTCAAGGCAGTCTTGAGCTTCTGAAAGCTCTCCTCACACTCATCCGACCATCTGAATGGAGAACTCTTCTGGGTCAGTTTTTTCAAAGTCACTGCAATGGACGAGAAACCCCCCCCCCCCCTTAAAGCGGCGATAATATCCGGCCAAGCCGAGAGAACTCCAAAATTCAATAGCTGAAGACGATTTGGGCCAACTCTGAAATTCCTCAATATTCTTTGGATCCACTTTAATCCCCTCACTGGACACCACGTGCCCCAAGAACACACCAAACTAAGACAAAACTTACACTTAGAGAACTTGTCACAAAGGTTCTCCTCCCTCATTCTCTGTTGTACAATCCTCAAATATTGTGCATGCTCCTCCTGGCTCCGTGAGTGCACTAGAATATCATCAATGAATAATATGATAAACAAATCGAGATATGGCTAAAATATACTATTCATTAGATGCATGAACGTTGTTGGGGTGTTGTTCATCGTAAAACAGATCACAAGGCACTCATAGTGACTGTTGCGGGTCCTGAATGTTATCTTCGAAATATTCGAGTCCCAAATATTCAACTGGTGATACCCAGACCTCAAATGGATCTAAGAGAACACCTTCGCTCCCTGAAGCTAGTTAAATAGATCATTAATGCGTGGAAAGGATATTTGTTCTTTATTGTAACTTTGTTCAACTACCTATAGTCGATGCATATCCACATAGTACCATCCTTCTTCTTCACAAATAGAACCGGTGCATCCTAAGGCGACACACTAGGCCGAATAAACCCCTTATCAAGGAGTTATTGAAGTTGCTCCTTCAATTCCTTCAACGTTGCTGGCGCCATACGATACGGAGGAATAGAAATGGGCTGAGTGCCCAGCACCAAGTCAATACCAAAATCAATATCTTTGTCGGGTGGTATGGCTAACAGGTCTGCAGGAAACACATCTGGAAAGTATCGCACTACCGGAACAGAATCAATAGTAGGAATATCAGCACCAACGTCTCTCACAAAGGCCAAATATGACAAACACCACTTCCCAACCATCTGTTAGGCCTTGAAATATGAAATCACCCTGCTTGAAACATAATCTAGAGAACCTCTCCACTCGATCCTCGACAATCCTGGCATTGCCAATGTCACGGTCTTAGCGTGACAATCCAAAATAGCATGACATGGAGACAACCAATACATACACAAAATCACGTCAAAAGCAACCATACTAAGCAATAAGAGATCAACTCTAGTCTCTAATCTCCCAATAGTCACCACACATGATCGATACACACGGTCCACAACAATAGTATCACTCACCAACGTAGACACATGGACAGGTGAGACTAAGGACTCACGGAGCATATTCAAATAACGAGCAAAATGTGATGATATATACGAATAAGTAGAACTATGGTCAAATAATATAGAAGCTTCCTTGTGACATACTGAGACAATACCTGTGATAATTGTGTCTAAATCAACGGCTTCTAGCCTGGAAGAAAAAGAAAAAAATCGATCCTGACTGCCACCTGATAGGCCTCCCCCTCTAGGGAAAACTCTAAGTTCTTGAGCCTCACCCCGAGCTAGCTACACGGGTGGTAAAGTGACTAGTGCAGAATTAGTAACCTGGCCCCTCTACTGAACTGGACCTCCGAAGAGATGGGGACACTTCCTCTTGATATGTCTAAGCTCCCCACACTCGTAGCAACCCTGATCCGTTAATGGTGGTGGGGACTAAATTGGCCCCCGAGAACCAAAATAACTGCTAGAAGAACCTAGTATAGATGAAACCTGAACTGAAAGAGCACGAGATAAACTCTAAGCTAGAAGAGAATTGAGAGATGACTGCCCCAGACGAGCATTGTATGAACCATGTCTAGCTGATGCACCACGATGAACTGGACAAGCCATCTGAGTGGGCCTATAAGGATGACCCCTGATATTGTAGGATTGTCCTCTAGAAAGAACACCGCTAAAACCATCTGAACCACGGTTCTTTTGGCCTCTCTCACTTTACGCTCCTAACTACGGACCAACTCTAGTCGCTGAGCAATATCAACCACCTCATCAAACCTAGCACCTGATGTATTCTCTCAAGTCATAACAAAACGCAACTAAACTGAGGCCAACAATGAACCTCATAATCCTCTCCCTCTTAGTAGGAACCAACTAGATCGCATGACAAGCCAACTCTAAAAATTCCATCTCATACTGGGTCACATATATGCCCTCCTAGTGTAGCTGCTCAAACTGCCAACGTAACTCCTCCCTGTGGGTTGGTGGCACAAACTTCTCCTAGAAGAGAACGAAGAACTTATGCCATGAAAATGATGATGCATTGGTTGGCCTGCTCCGCTCATAGGCCTCCCACTATCTAAAGGTTTTCCCCGTCTGAAAAGCAGTAAATGAGACCTCACTAGTCTCCAAAATACCCATCGTGCAAAGAATCTGTTTGTACCTATCCAAGAGGTCCTGAGCATCCTCAGATTCAGCCCCACTGAATGTTGGAGACTTGAGACTCCAAAACCTCTCTAGTCTTTTCTGCTCCTCATAACTCATAATGGGACCCACCTGGGCTTGAGCAACTACAATCGGCTAGGCTAGTAGTACCCCTGGTGTCTAAAGTACCTTCATCACATGCTCTAAAGTACGGGCGGCGGGATTCCCAGCATATCCCCCGGCCTGAGAAATGGCTGTTGCGGCCGAAATTGACATAGCCTAGCAAGGCTAGTGTAAATAGTCAATATATGGGCCAGAGCCTCCTGAAGGCCTAGAATCACGATAGGCACAGCTGGTGCTTGAGCTGGTCCCACCAGCTCAACCACATCTAAAACATAATCCTGAGTTGGAGCAACTGGTGGATCTACATGTGCTTCTCTAGCTGTTGTACGAACTGCACCTCGACCCCTACCATGACCCAGGCCTTCTGTGGCCTTAACTGGTGGTACTGGTGGTCATCCCCCTGATCCGGTAGCATGTCTCCTCACCATCTGTGAGAGAATAAAGTAATAGAAGTTCAGTTCCTGGAATCAACAAATTCGTATGACAAGAATAAAAGAAAGTGAAGTTTTCCTAAGGGTTCGATAGCCTCTCAAATATAAGTATAGACGTCTCTGTACCGATCTACAAGACTCTACTAAACTTGCTCATGACTCGTGAGACTTATGTAACCTATGCTCTGATACCAACTTGTAATGACCCAAAACCCAACATGTTGTGATGTCGCCTATCACAAAACTAGGCAAGCCAAAAATCACAATAAAACTAGGCATTTTGTATTAAAAGTAAGATGAAGCAAGTTTAACAGTAAACTCTCATAAATAACCGATATGAACAACTGCAACTCGATTACAAACTTCCCAAAAATTCGGGTGTTACTAAGTACATGAGCATCTATACAATAACATAGATTGAAACATTATCTAAGAAGGTAGAACCGTATAAGTAAAACTAAGAGATAGAGGAGGAGAGTCAAGGTTTGCGGACGCCAAAGCAGCCACCTCAATGATATCCGAACGAGTAAAAACTCCAAGATAAGCAACCACCGTGCCCGGAAATACCTGGATCTACACATGAACTGTACGGTGTAGCGTGATTACATCCAACTCAATAAGTAACAAGTCTAAACTTTAGGCTGAAAGCATTAACGAGCCCAACCAATATAGTACGAATACATAATTTAACAGTACAACAAATATAGATATTCTTCCAGGTTTAATAGTTAAATTTAGCATAGATAAAATATGCCAAGTGTGACCGATATAAGGAATATGATAACTCTATATCTATTTGCCAATATGAATACCGTATGTGATGCCAGACAATGAAAATCTCGAGTACTCACACTCTCGGAGCATTCAATCTAACTGTCTCAATTCTCGCTCGACACACTCAATCACTCAGCATTGTATGGTGCCTTCTACGACATGCAACCCGATCCACATATAGCCCTAAGCATGTTGCAGCGCACAACCCAATCAACATATAGCCATAAGTCTTGTCGCGACATGCAACCACAATCCACATATAGCCCTAAGGCTTGTTTCGAAATGCAACCTGATCCACAAATCTCACTCATAACCCGACTCTCAGGCCCCAACTTGGTCATCAATCTCTCTAGTCTCTCGGACTCACCACACTCATGCTAAGTAGCCCAAATCAATAATACATGATGTGCCAATATATGATACAGAGACTCAGATATGATATGCAATGATAAACGACCGAGTGCATAACTGCTAATTAAGCAAATAATCTCAATAGCAAAAGAACAACCACTGTGGGTCCCAATAGAATCTTTTTATGGCCTAAACATGATATCTAACATGATTCACAGCTCAAGTGCTCTAACACATAGTGTACAGTAATACTATTCAGGTAAGGTGACTACACAGTCCCACGAAATTGACAATGTCATAATTACTACAGTGCACACCTACACGCTCGTCACAAGCATGTGTGTCACCTTAACACCACTCATATAACACAAAATTCAAGGGTTCATACCCTCAGATCTAAGTTTAGAAGTGTTACTTACCTCAAAACGTGCAAATATCCACTCCAATGGGCCCTTCGCTTGCGAATCGGCCTCCGAACGCCTCGGATCTAGGCACAACAATTCAATTCAATTAATACGATCTATAGGAATCAATTCCGTATGAAAAGGCTAAGTTCTTAATCAAAAGTCAAAAATTCAACAACCTCAGGCTCGTATCTCGGAATCCAACAAAAGTTAAAAAAATCCGAATAACCATTCAACCTCGAGTCTAACCATACCAAAATTACTCAAATCTGATCACAACTCGACCTTCAAATCCTCAAATTGAAGCCTAGCAAATTTCTACAATTTTCCTAATTTTCAAATAGAATCACAAATTAAATGAGCAGTGATATATTCATGTAATTTAACCAAAACCGAGTTAGAATCACGTACCCCCAATCACTCCCTTTAAATTTTCTCCAAGAATCGCCTTAATCTGAGCTCCCAAATTCAATTATGAAAAATGACACAAAACTCAACTGCCCTAGAAATCCTCTTATGCGAACGTGAAATCTCCCCCACAAACGTGTAGATCAAAATCCCGCTGCCAAAATTAACACTTCGTGATCGCGGTCCTCCTCTTCCAATAGCGTACAAGGACACTAGCAACAGCAAAATCAACAGTCTTCCAAGTATCGAAATGCGCCGAACATAATTCGAATCACATCTGAGGCCACCGGGACATTAATCAATCATACCAACAAGTCCTAAAACACGATAAAAACCTAGTCGAGGTCTCAAATCACATCAAACAACATAAAAAATATGAATCGCACCCAATTTTTCAAGCCTAATGAACTTATGAACTTCTAACTTCTACATTTGATGCTGAAACCTATCAAATCAACTCCGATCGACATTTTGCACAGAAGTCATAAATGACCCACGGACCTATTCCAACTTCCAAAATTAAAATCCGAGCCCGATAACCAAAAAGTCAATTTTCGGTCAAACCTCTCAACTCTTCAAACTTCTAGGTTTCCAACTTTCGCCATTTCAAGCCAAAATAACCTACGGACCTCCAAATCACTATCCGAGCACAATCATAAGTCCAAATTACCATACGGAGCTATCGGAACCATCAAAACCCTATTTCGGACTTTCAACTTAGGCTTATAACCTTTGGAACTAAGTGTCTCAACTCATTCTGAAACATCCCTTGAACCAAACCAACTACCCGGCAAGTCACATAACAGCAACTGAGCAAAGAATAAGTAGTAATTGGGAGGAACAAGGTTATAACACTCAAAATGACCGGTCAGATCGTTACAAGTATATTATGCTGGAAGTATAGTATATTATACTGGAAATCCAGTATATTATGCTGGAATATTGTGTGGATTTTAAATAGTATTTTCGTTCAGATTTATCTTTACATAAAAAATGACTAAATTTCGATTACTTTTGAAACTGTGGCTATTTTTTACTTACCACTTGTAAATCTGGTCATTTTTTAATTTCACCCAATTCTAGCTAGGAGGACTAGTTTTCATGCTTAAGACAATAGAAAACCATTGTACTAAGCATACTTAGAGGAATTTTCCGAAACCACTATTGTTTAGTAACTATTTACTTCGTATAGCTACCATATACATAATTACTTCCTATAGATACTATTCAGTTGTTACGGTAGTATATTCATTGTATTCGACTTGTTGTATGTATGAATACAGCAACAAAAAAGCGCCTAAAAATCAGGACAGTCCAGTTGTACGCACATGTATTCACATGTATTTTTGCCATGTATTCATGAATACAGCAGCAAAAAGCGCCTAAACTCAGGGCATTTCAAATGTATGTGCATGTATTCACATGTATTCGTGCTACTGTATTCATGAATACAACATAAAAAAATACCTAAAATGAGGACTGTCCAACTGTACGCGCATATATTCACATATATTCGCTCCATGCATTCATGAATACAATAATATCAATCACCTTAAAAATAGGTATGTCCAGCTGTTGAATAACGAAAATAATATCAATTAGTGTGATACTCTCTTAATATAACTCAACAAAATAAATTCTAACATGCCTCATTATCAACTTAATTAATTAGAATGATTTTTCAGTTGTATATAACTTTTGTATTTAGTGTGTTTCAATATGTTTTTTTACTGTTGCATTCATTAGATTCAATGATTGTATTTAATGTATTCGTTATTTAATATTCAGCGTATTCAAACGTGTTTGTATTAACAGTATTTTAGTTATTCCTAATACATGTTATTATTTTTGTATTCAGTATATTTCATTGGTTATATTCACTGTATTTCTATTTATATTCAGTGTATACAATTAAATATATTCAGTGTTTATATTTTGTTCTATTATAATGTTTGTGTATAGTGTATTTCAATGATTATATTCTATATTCATGTGTAGTGTACATACAGTATGCATGAATAATGGTGTATTCAGTTGTATTAGAAAAAATACAGACCTTTAAAATACATAAACATAGGCAAAAAAATGTATTTATACAAAAATACAATGTGTTTGATTGAATTGGTACAGAATACAATGTATTTTTATCATTGTATGTGACTAAATAGCAAAGAAGAGAATAAAGTTCGTCGGAGATGGCGTTTTCCGGCCAAGACTCCTCATATCGCTTCACTACCTCTTCCATTATAATTTACAACGCTTCCAAGCACAAATTTAATGTTAATACTTCAAATTCACACACCAAATTTGCATAGAAAAAGGGGTAAACTACCACTTAATGTCATAACGAATAGTTATCCCATGTCCCCGTGGGATTGAATTATTTTTTTTATTTATATATATATATAAATTTTCCCAGAATAACTGGGGGTGTTGTATTTCATCAAAAAGTTATTACAAGAGGAGGGCGTTGCCTTGCCTCTATAATACAACACATTAAGGATAGAGGCTATCCTTCAAAAAAGGCATAGGTGTAACCATATTCACCTTGGCCAGCAGACAATCAATTACCTAACTAACAGAAAAAATAGATTTCTCATACTTTGCCCTAATACTTGTTATCTGGCTTTTATTAAAAAAATATGAACCCTTAGCTACTTTAGGGGGATACTGGGCAGAGAAATAGAAGGTGCCCATCCGGTGTAGTACTCTCTCTGTCTCATAATATGTGTCGTGATTAATAAAAATAGTTATCTCAAATTATTTATCTTTTTAAAAGTATAAGATTGTTATAAATATATTATATTATGGATGTTCATACTCCATTGTAAATAAGCTTCCTGAAGAAGCTTATCCATATGGGACTCCGCCATAAATATGTTTATCTATTTAGTACTCTATTGGAAATAAGCCTCCTGAAGAAGCTTATCATTTCAGTAACCGGTTATGGATAAACATTACCCCCAGTAGAAGATTATCCATACCGGGTATAATAAATTTATCCTTTCAGTATCCGGTTAT
>MU717861.1:53147-66173 GCA_026770625.1 Nicotiana glauca
CAATTAACTGATCTACATGAGGTAAGGGGAAAGAATCTTTTGGGCAAGCTTTGTTAAGATCAGTATAGTATACATAAACCCGCCACTTACCATTTTTCTTAGGTACAACAACTGTGTTAGCCAACCAATCGGGATACTTTACCTCGCGGATTGACCCAATTTTTAATAGTTTTTGGACCTCATATTGAATCACATGGTTTTTGAAAGCTCCTTGCTTTCTTTTCTTTTGTTTTACGGGTGTGCAGGATGGGTCTTCATTTAGTTTGTGAGTCATCACATCCGGTGGTATTCCTGTCATATTAGCATGGGACCAAGCAAAACAATCCACGTTAGCGTTTAAGAATTCAATTAACATACCTCGCATGTCTGAGCTTAAGTTGGCTCCCACATAAACCTTTCGTTCAGGTCATTGTTCAAATAATATCACAGTCTCGAGCTCCTCAATTGTCGTTTTGATATTTTCATTCTCTTCAGGTTCTTGAATTATATCAGGTCTCGAGTCTAAATCTGTCTTTTCTTGTTCAGTTGTGGTCTGTCTATGACTCCTTCAACTTTATTTACAGCACTCATATCTGCTACAATATTAATACTCCTAGATGTATGTTGTTCTCCATGAATTTGGCAGATCCCCCATGGTGATGGGAATTTCATAACTTGATGTAGAGTTGATGGGACAACGTCCATATCATGAATCCACGATCTCCCCATGATTATATTGTAGGCCATCTCCATATCTACTACCTGAAATTTTGTATCTTTCACAACCCCCTCTGCAAAAGTTGTTAGAATTACCTCTCCTTTAGTTACTACACTGGAATTATCGAACCCTGATAGAGTATGCGCCTTTGGAACCATCTTATCCTCCGCTTGCATTTCTCGTAGTACCCTTAACAGGATGATATTTGCAGAACTCCCTGGATCAATCAAAACTCGCTTTACATTAGTATCATGTACAAGTAAAGATATTACCAGTGCATCGTTGTGGGGGGTGATCACTCCTTCTGTATCTGCATCATCAAAAGTGATACTTTCATCTTCTAAGGTCTGTCGCACTCGCTTCCCGTGCGTGTTTGTTACTTTGGAAACTTTATTTGAAGCCGTATATGTTACTCCATAAATATCTTCTCCCCCACTTATAACATTCACGGTTCTCTTGGGTGATGGGGGCTTTGGTGGTTCTTTCCATTTCATGTAGGCTTGCTTACCTTTCTCACTAAATAACTCAGTGAGATACCCTTGTTTCAACAGATGGTCCACTTCACTATGCAAGAATCTACATTTTGAAGTCTTATGCCCGTGATCATTGTGAAATTTACACCAATGATCTGGATTGCGCTTATTTGGATTTGACTGCATCTCTTTCGGCCACCGTACCTTATCTCCCATGCTCCTCAAAACAGCTACGAGCTCGGAGGTAGTGACATTGAAATTATATCCACCAAATCTTGCCTTCAAACTTCCATCATCATCTCGTGACTCTTGTCTGTTTCGATCATTCCTGGACCTTGATGAAGAACCAGATTCCCTGTTTCTTGATTTTTGATCATATCATTGATTTTACTGTTTTGACCGTGAATATTTTCCTGCACCTATTTTTACCTGATCTTTTTTCGGTTTCGGATCTCCTGGAACTGTTCCTTTCTTCATGTTGAAATCGAGGCACGGTATCTTCTTCGATTCGCAACTTTGTACTGTACCTGTTATAAACATCATTCCACGTGGTTGCAGGGAACTCTCGAAGGCTTTCTTTAAGTCTTCTCGTGGCTTCTGAACTTTTATCATTTAAGTTGCTTGCAAAAGCTATTGTAGCTCAATTATCAGGTACACGGGGTAAAGTCATCCTTTCCCGTTGGAATCTATCAACAAAATCTCTGAGCAATTCTAAGTCCCCTTGTTTGATTTTGAAAATGTCTTCCATTCTCTTCTCAACCTTTTGAGCTCCTGAGTGCGCCTTAATAAAAGAATCTGCAAGCTCAGCAAAAGAGTTTACAGAATTTTCAGGCAAAAGAGAATACCAGTTTAGTGCATCCTTGGTGAGTGTTTCTCCAAATTTTTTGACCAACATGGACTCAATTTCCTGCTTGGTTAAATCATTGCCTTTGACACCTGTAGTAAATGCCATCACATGATCACGTGGGTCCGTTGTGCCATCATACTTCGAGATGTCAGGCATTTTGAACTTTTTAGGGATTGGAAGGGGAGCAGCACTTGGTTTCCAAGGTTGTTGTGAGTATTTATCCACATCTACTCCTTTGATTATTGGGGGGACTCCAGGGATTTGCTCGATGCGCTCGTTTTGTTCTTTGAGCTGTTTCTGCAAAGTTAGTACCAAATTTTGTAAATGAGAATTATTTGTATTACCTGGATCCGTTTCTCATGGTTCGCTGAGGGTTCCGTCATTTGCAGAATTAACAAGGCCAGAACGTGGATTCTCCAATGTATTGTTATTAGGCATAAGTGTGGGTGGTGCAGCAGATAACCGGCTGACTAGAGCTTGAAGAGCTTGGCTGACCTGTGCATCAATTATTTTTTTGTAAAGCTTCATCTGGTCCCTCAAAATGTTCAGATTGTCCTTTCTCAGCAGCATGAGATTCTGGTGCAGGAGTACCTTCATGAGATTGATGTGGTGAATTTTGAGGGGAAGGAACTACATTAATGTTGTGTAAATCTCCTTGATTCTGATGGATTTGATTTTCATTAGCATTATTGTTGTTGTTGTTGTTGTTGTTACTTGACATGATGATAACAACAAATAAAATGTAACTTAAAAAGGAATAGATTATCAGATTCCCGGTAACGGAACCAATTGGTTTAACCAAAAAATAGAGTTTCGGTTAAAACTAGAAATTAAGAGAAAAATCGAGTTACTGATAATCAGGAGACGAAAAGAATAAGAGACTTTTGAAAATAATAAAGCAGTAAATAAGTTTGTATTTCAGTGTAATATCAATGATATTCTGTGTCCTTACAAATACTGAGATCTCCTCCTTTTATAGTTGACTTTTCTAAGAAAAGGTATAACGCATTAGCCTTAAATAGGCAATTATGAGCATTAAATGACATTAAATGAAACGTTACACAATCATTCCTATTCAATACTGATTCGCTAACGTATTTGATATTCAATACTGAATTTAGACTCCTTTATGCCATCAGATTCATATCTTCAATTCCTTCTGACCTCCTGGCTTTAATTAAGTTAAATAGATACGAGACTCGTATCATTTGAATAGCATCTCGTGCCTATTTAAATTTCTTCTCCTCGTATCTGATATCGCCCGTGAATACACACCCTAGCTCCACCCATGAGTAGAATACACTTTCAAAATTTGATAGTAGTTGTCTCTTTGATATTAGCAGGATCGATATATTCTTAATGTTCCACATTTCTATATATGCATAAGACAATGACAGAAAACAGCCTGAAAATAATTAAGCTACTACGTACACCAAATAATTTAAGGATATGATTTATGGTAAATATTCTTATAGGTAATAGTAGTTAGTATCAAAATCAACTAGTAGCTCTTCGATTTGCATGTCGTATTAGAATCTTTGACTTGATTAATTTTTTTACCAATAACGTTTCTCTCCATTGATTTTTACGAAGGAATCTATAAATCTATTGTTTGAGTATAAACATTAGTTTTGGTTTCAATTCATGAGAAGAACACGAAAAAGATTTAATACACTTGGTCTTTGGACTAAACCAGTGAATATATATGACCCTTGTTTTGAATATGCACTTTTTTATTAAGAAGTTTTTAAAACAAAGGCCAAGTGGTTGCTTGACTACTTAACCTAAAAATAGCACGGTATAGCCAGTTTTCGGACTGGTCATTCATAAATCGTCAGCATTTACGAAGTCAATGAAAAATAGCCACTATTTTGCTGCAATAGAGATCGGTCCTGCATAATATACTAGAGTTCGGTGCATTTGTGTATGAACTCCAGCATATTATGCTACATCAGTATACTTTGCTGGCTCCAGTATAATATACTAAAGACTGGAGCACCGGTGCTCCAAACTCCATTATATGATGTTGGGCCAGTATACTTGTTGGAACTTCAGTATATTATGTTGGAGTTCTAGTGTACTTATGCTGGAACTCCATCATATTATGCTGGAGTTTCAGCATACTTATCCTGGAACTTCAGTATAATATGCTGGAGTTCAAATATACATATGTTGGAACTCCAGCATAATATACTGACGTATTTTTTGAGTTTTGAACAGTGTTTTCGCTCAGATTTATATTTACATGAAAAGTTGATAAATTTTAATTACTTTTAAAACTGAACTATCTTTGAACGAACAGTTGTAAATTTGGCTATTTTTAAATTTCTCCCCTGCTTAAGCAAAGCAACATAAATTAAATCAGACAAAGAGGAATTTTGGTGTTGTCAAAATCGAAGGAATCACAAGGCCATAGCAATGAACAAGTTGCAAGAAAGAAAAGTAGTCATTATCACTTTTATGCGTAAATATCAATTACTCCTATATTATTGTTGCGAACTTAGATTATTCTATCTATTTTGATTTTAAAAGATAGATATAATTAGATTCCTTCCAAGCCCAACTCTCTTGATAGTGATAGCTTCTTCACCCAAAAGATAGATATTTTCAGTGATACCACATATTCAACCTTCAAAATTATTTTGGTGCGTTTATTATCCGATAAAATAATATTTTAAGTTTTTTCTAATTTTTAATAACAGTTTATATTTTCTTAAATTAATCAAAATAAATAAATAACTTTCATCTCCAATCTGTAACAACCATTTGTCTTCTTTTTTTTTTCTGACAAACAAAAATATTATATATAGTGTTGTTCATATTGCCCGATGGGGCATTATCTACTTGGCTATTACAAACCAATAACATATCTTTTAGGATATTTTTGTTGCCAAAACCTGCTAGCCTAGAGCGAACATCCTTGTTAAGGAACCTAACTGCATAAGTCTTTCCTTCATAGTCTGATTTCAAGATATTGGTTACAAAATATGGATCATAATAGATAACATTAGTTGTTGTTGTTGCCCTGAAGATGTGATGAACAACCATTTTTCAAAAGTATTGTCAACCTCTAATATACATGATATCACCAAAATATTATGAAGAAATTACACTCTATGTCACTTGGCCCACTATTCTAACAAAATACGGCCCATATTTTCTTTTCTTACCCGATATGGCCCAGTTTTATACTGTTGAATTTTTTTTTCACTGATTAGCCCTCGCCGCCCCCACTCTTTTTCTTTATGCAGAACAAACTTTTTCATTCCCAAATTCTCTTTCAGACTTTCTCCCCACCCCACTTTCTCTTTCATTTTCAATCTCTTGCTCTTTCTCTCTGGCAAAATAGTCTTCTTCTTCAGATTTCCTTGCTCTGTTCATCCCATTTTATGCGCAAATATGGGATGCTTCGACGGTTTGGAAATGCAAATAGATGGTTGTGCATCTTGTGGTTCCTAGAGCAAATCAGTGAATAATCAACACTTCCTTCTGTTTTCACTCAAGGTTTTCGTGTGAATCTGTTCATTATCTTCCTCTTCCACACCGGATCTATCTTCCCTCTATATAGTTATGAAATCTCCTTTTTTTGGTAATTTTGCTTCTTCTTCTTCTCACTTTAAATAACTTCTAAAGGGAAGAAGAATGATGTATATGTTGTATATACATATATATACTTTGTATAATCATGTATATTTGTGGGTATTCTCATAGTTATACAGAATTATACATGATTATACATAAGTATACAAGATTATACATGATTATATTTGTGTGTATAACAATGTATATAAGGTGTTTAATAATGTAAATTTTTATTTTTTTCAGTGAAATAAGAATTTCCCTTGCAAAACTTTAAATTTTGCAAAAAAAATTATAAAATAAAATTATAGACTCTAAGGATGAATAAATTTTTATTTTTTACTTCAACCTCCTGATATTGTTTACTATACAGGGGGAAGTAAAAAATAAATAAGAATGAAAATGGAAAAAGGGTAAAGATAACAATGAAAGAAAAAAGCGAAATCTGATTTAGGGTGATTTTGGGTGTAGTTGATGAAGTTGTGGGTTAGGCGCTGAAATTATTTGTGGGCTACCGCATGAAAACTGTATTTGTGGGTTAGGCGGCTGAAAAATGCTTTCCCCAAGTGTACTTATGTGAAATTATCCCCCAAAATATTATGATCTTATCCTTATATCTAGCAAAACTCATTAAAATTTTTGATCATATATTATTATTAAATTTTACCATATATATTACCCTACCAAGTACTGAAAAATATCTAAAAAGATTTCTCAAGATAAAACATTTTTACGTGAATATATACTATTTTACTTCACATAGAATATCATCTATAATGTATAACTTATTTGCTATAAGCGCCAACAAATTGTTGTGGCTCGATATTTTTATGATACTGAGTACGGAGGGCATCTCCAAGGGTGTACTATCTTTTGCACCAAATCTAAGTTTGGTGTAAATTTTGGTATTTTTTTGCAACATCAAATCTCGCACCATTGTAGTGCGTGAATAGTATCGCACCAAATTTGATGCGACACTATTAATCAACATCAAATTTAATTTATTATTATTTTATTCATATTTTTAATTTTTTTTGGACTTTTAATTTATCATAAATTGTGTATATAATTAATTTTTATATTAAGATCTTTATAATTTTAATTTTTTATCCTATATTTTTGATATATTAATTTTTGTATATATTATATTTATATAAAATTATATGTTAATTTTATTATTATTATAATTATATAAAAAGAAATACAACTATTATTTAAAAATGCAAATGCAAATGTAAGATATCTAATGTTGCTAAAATTTAAAAGTGAAAACTAAAATTTTAAAAAAAAATTAAAAATACATAAAATAAAAATACATTATAATTAAAAGTACATAAAAGGAGGATAAAGATTTTTAGCTGGACACAAAAAATTTAAGGATAAAGATGCGTATTTCGCACTTGTGTAATACATTAATTAAAGCAAATATGGGAAAAAAGAGATGAAAATTAAATATTTATATTTTATTAAAATAGTTTTTTTTACAAAACAACTGTTTTATTTACTTTCCTTTCGTTGTATTTAAAAAGAAAAAGTGCACTATTACATGAAGCAAAAGGTAGTAGATGAAAAAGGTGGTAGTAGAAAATACTTTATTGTGCCTTGTGCACTGTGAAAAGGGTGGTGGTAGAAAGCACTTTAGCTTCTCTATCGGATTATAATCAATGCTATTCTTCGTTCTATTTTTGCACTTTTCCCTTTCTCTCTGTCAGTAGGAATTCAAACCGAAATGGTCTGAATTCTCTGGCGAACCTTGATGCCGACGTATCTTTTTCTCTACTGGCTGTTGCCGCCGTTCGTATAAGTACAACTCCAATATTCTCTTTCATTTGCTTTATTGCGTCATCACTATCACTCAGTACCTTCTTATCGTCATAATCTTCAAAAATTAGTCAGTAGAGTGATGTAATTTTAATGTTGAAATGAGCCTTTTTTAGATTATTTTCTTTTGATCATTTATTTTTGCCAATTTAGTTGCTCTGCTTCTGTGTTAGAATAGAGTCATGTTAGGAAGTCCGGCTGGATTCAAAGTATGGAAGACCTTTTACGAAGAAAAAGAATGTTCCAGTTGTTATGATAGCGAATGAACTACCAGAGTGCGTTGCTGCGAATGGGCCTTTCCACGAGAGATTCATGGTCTTACACTTCCGCTAAAGGGTAAATGATCTCCAAGAAGAGAGGGTGGTAGCCACTTTTGGGGCTGCATACTTACTGCTATACTTACCTTATTAAGAAGAAAACTTTGTCTACGGTAGAGTTACAGCGGAAGAAAATTCAGTATTTTTTTTTTGAGGTCCTGTATTGATAATTTAGAACTCATACACTTAAAATCTTACCTCCGCCTCTGCCGGAGAGAGCAACTCATACTGAAATTCTATAGTGACGATTCCACAGTGTAATTTATTTTCCCGGTTCTTGTAAGCTAGCGCGTCATGTTATTTTTATGTTTCTAAAATAGATTCTTCTTTTTGTTTTCTCATTCGATATCTGATATTCGTATTTGAGTTAGATACATCTGAATTTGCATTGCGAAAGACTCGTTAAAAAAAAATAACTTCCTTATAAAAAAAAATTATACTCAAAGCTCTCACTCGAGGCTTCATAATCCCTTCTAATTTGGTTTATCCAATTCGGTGTCTCTACAGCTGGTTGCCTGTATTTCAGAAAAGGACTGATTTGTAACTGAACTTACAAAGTCAACAATTATTCAAGTGGGAGAAAAGGTTGTCAAAATCAGATTAAATCAAGTTGCAAATAGCAACAAGAAATTGGATGACTAGCCGAATGATAGGGATTTTTTTCTATCTATATCATATATGAAACTTTATTATCAAATATGTGTATATTATCTAAATTACCCGCCTTGTGCAATATTTTTCTACAATTTTTATGTCATTCATTAATTAGTAATTAATAGTACCTGAATCTTCCTAATATGGCGCGCTAAAAATCAGGAAAAGAATATCCTAATTGATTTAACGATCTTCAGTTCAAATTTGAACGCAAATCCTTTATCTGATCTCTCCCAAATTTTTTTCGTAATTCAAAAAAAAAGGCTAAAAGCTTCAACAAACTGAAATCAAATCTGTTCTTCATCTTTTTTTTTCTCAATACACAAATCAAAAAAATAATAAAATATAGAACAATACCTCAGCAACAACACTCAATCATGTCCAAAATCTCAATCATTCTACAATTGAATGGGAAAAATTTGATTATAAAAAATGGGTCTCATCTCTGTATTTTTGGAGAAGAAGAAGGAATGGAGAAGAGGAAGTCTATTTTATGTTAATATCTACAAAATTCCTATATTTATCTACAAGTAAACTACAAATCAGTTTAAGTATGTATAAAACAGTATTGTTTTTAAGGGTATCTATAAAATTAATACATTTATACTACAATTAAACTACGATTTATGTTGAAAACAAATGTTGACTACAAAATTTTCTATTCATCTACAAAATTTCTACAAATAAACTACAAATCAGTTTTAGTATTGTATAAGCTGTATTGTTTTTAAGGGTATCTATAAGATTACTACATTTATACTACAATTAAACTACGATCTATGTTGAAAAAAAATGTTGACTACAAAATTTTCTCTTGACCTACAAAATTTCTTCAAAAAACTACAAATAAACTACAAATCAGTTTAAGTATTATATAAAGTTGTATTGTTTTTAAGAGTATCTACAAAATTACTATATTTGTACTACAATTAAACTACAATTTATATTGAAAAAAAATGTTGACTACAAAAGGTTTCCTAAGTAGCATAGGAATGTAAAAATTCCAAAAAAAAAAGGGTTTCAAGATCCATAATACAGCTACTAATAACTAAGACGTGCAGAAACAAAAGCAAGAAAAGATGGAGAAACAGAAAGAAGAGAATATCTTGCTTCAAACTTTAAATCAAATGCTTGGATGTCGACCGTAAAGATCTCTTTGGGTTAAAGGCCTTCTTCGCTTCGAACTTAGGCTCAGTGAACATCGGCCATTGGAAGATATGGAACTAAATAATTAACATGCTTGAATATCTTGCAGTTGAGAATATCTTAGGAATTATGGGGATAGAGAAACGTGAGATATATGAGTACCTTTAATTAACGAGTAAAAACTACCCATTAATTAGACCCTTAATTAAGTATGGTATATGATTGGTAATTTGGTATACGGGTTTGTAATTAAATCAAACCTTAAACATTAAGGGTAATAAGGTTTCATATGTGGCATAGGAATGTAAAAATCCCTTATTGTTGACCTTCTCATATATAAGACTCACTTATTATTTAGGTGTCTTAATTGTTTTTCTTCCAGAATACACGGAAGATTCTGTTAGGACCCAAAAAAGTCAGGTGTCATATGGAATTTAGTAAAACAAACCTTCAACGAAGATAAATTAGACAATAAAAGAGAAATATACCAAAAGAGACACAAATAATTAACGTGGTTCAGTCAACTAACTTACGTTCACGGCAGAGATGAACAATCTACTATAATAAAAAGAGAGTATAAAATATCAAGAGAACTACCTTACGAAGAGGCAAACACAAGTGACACACTAGCACTTGTCCCGTAAAGTTCTCCCTCTAAATGCTACTCTCAAGCCCCATATAGCTACATTGTGGATGCTACTAATGAGAATGAAGGATACTCAATTTATAAAAATCTAAATATTTTCTTACAAGAAAATGAATTAGCCAAATATAAAAGAATTATATTTTACTTCTAAGAAAAAGAAAATATCAATTAAAATAAACATGTTGTCATTTCACAAAATTACCAAATATTATAATATTAAGAAAATTATGACAATATCTAACTGATTCCACCTTTCCATTCGATAATGATAGGAAACTACTCCAAAGATACTAAATTAAAGAATCTGAGGATATCATCGTAATTCTAATAGCTTTGGTCTGTTCACATTATCTTGTCAAAATCAACTTGTGGATATCACATCGGCACGATTGATTGGAATCTTGAAATATAAACCGCATAATTATTCTAAGGGATAAGGCTAGACTGACAGTGAATGTGTGTCTCCTACGGTAGGTAAGATTTGGAGTCCATAAATTTATAAATAAAAAAAAAAATTATTTAACTAATGTCAGGTGTAAGATATATAATAAAATTTTTATTCTTTATTCAACACAAAACACATGTCACAAGCGTATGGTGAAAAAGTTAAGTTTCTGCAAAAACTTTTTCAATTTATGAAATTTTGTTTGTCTACATTTTCCCGAAATTAGAAGGAAAAAAATAAGACTCTTTGTTTAAAATTTATAATATCGTGGGGCTTGAGCCTTGTGAGGCCTTGAGGTTTACACACCATGGTAAGAAATGTTTTTAACTGCGGGTTACAGCTTGTTTGGATGGTTGTTAGTGTTATGCATTGTTTCATAATATATTGTTCTGTACTATATTGTATAGTACTGTGTTATTTGATAAATACAATATTCGAATAGATTGTGTCGTTTGCCATCATTTCATGATATTACACACCAGCAATATAAAGAATAAATTTGTAATAATATAAAAAAAATTATGATACGAGGTAAAATTATTATATAAAAAGGTAGAGTAAATGATAAAATAAAACTATTTAATAATAATAATAAAGGGTGAGATTGAGGGAAAAAGACAAGGTAACGACGCGATCACACCAAATTGGTCGTTACATAAAGTGGCATATTTCGTCGTTATGTAATTAACGACGGATTTAACAATACGATACAATAAAATTTAAGTAACAATCAAAACAATACATTGTATTTAAAGTAACAATACGATACAATACAATGGGTACAATACGATACGATATAATACAATACAATAGTGGGAAAGGAAATGGAGGGAAGTGAAATTTTGAATTAGTTCACTTTACTAAAGCACTTTGTCCCTCATTGGTATAAGGAAAGAAAATCTTTGTGTATATATAGATAAGCTCATCTTTTAACTCTTAAAAATCTAAGAAGAAGGCAAGCCTCGCGCCACCGTCATCGCTCGACTTCGGCTTCGGCTTCGGTCAAAGATTGAAAAGAGGAAAATCTTTCTTCCTCTTTTCTCTCTTACTTACCGCTCTAAGAATCCCTTTTTCTCTTCAATCTCTCTGTCGTCCAAGGCATCTCCGCTTCCTTCTTTGATTATAGGTTTACTTTCATGTTTCTGATTTTGAGATTTTTAGGCTTTCTTTCATGAATTATTTCTCATTCGTGTATCCATGATTCAATGAGAGAGAAGAAAGAGAGAGATAGAAGAAAAATTATGAGAGAGAATCACGTGTTAAATGAAAGAAAGAGAGGTAAAACATAAATAGCGTATTTTCATGTATTAATTGTAGTATATACCATAAATATTTATTTTTCTATAAAATATAAAAGATAGCTATAGAAAAATAATATTTTAAAATAATTTTGATTTATAATAAATAGGGTGTATACCTTTGTTATAGGAGGTAAAATTTCCTACTTATATCTTCTATATCTATCTATCTATATTATAAAAGCATGAATATTATATGCTAAATGTTGAATGACGAAAATATCTTCGAAATATTGATTGACTTTGATACCCTTAAATAAATAAAATATTTTTTTAATGAAATAAATTAAAGGTGAACGTAATTGTAATGAATAAATTATATAGTATCGAAGGACACAATTCTTTTCTATTTGAACTACAACTTTTGTTCTGTCACGACCCCAATCCCGGTCGTGATGGCGCCCAACACAATTGCTAGGCAAGTCCGACCATTTACACTCTCAACCCGAGCATGAAGCTCAAAAACCATTTAATTAATTATCATTAACAGAAAGTTCTTAACTGATAGAGTAAACAAGCCAAATATCCAGATAATACTGAGAAATCTCCCAAAGACCTGGGGGTCATGAGTCTAAAGCCTATAACATTACAGTATAATAAGACTGTAATAATACATAGTCTAAAATACGCGGAAAGACAAATAACAAGGGATAGGGGAGGAGTCGGGTCCTGCGGACGTCAGGCAGCTACCTCGACAACTCCGGATAAACTCTGAAATCAGCAAAAGCTCAGCTAAACTCCCGAGGTACCTGGATCTGCACACATGATACATGGAGTAAAGTGAGTATTTCCAACTTAGTGGTAATAGACATATATAATGAATGAAAGTAAGAAATCCCGAGATACAACAATCCAAAGCTATAACCAATACTCCTACACATTTAACAGTGTAATAACAACAATTAATGACATATATCACAGACAAGTATAGATGTATGAATGCAATGCAATGCACATGACTGCTGCGGCGTACAACCCGATCCATTTGGGTACCCGCGCTCACTGTGGGGGTTCAGACTCCGGAGGGGCTCCTACAGCCCAAGCGCAATATCATAGTAACATACGCTGCGGCGTGCAGCCCGATCCACTATCAGTCTAGCTAT
>MU717861.1:90793-107276 GCA_026770625.1 Nicotiana glauca
GAGAAATTGTTACAGTTTATTGCGTGTTTCATTATTCGTTGGCAGTATATGAAAGTTCTGGAATAAGACCTTGTTGATAAGAGGTTTTTCCACCGGTATTCGGGTGTTGTGGGCAAATGCTGTGAATAGAAGTTATCGCTTCGAGTGTCTGGGTTATGTAGTATATCATATGATGGCACCTGAGGTTGCAGGTATGGGTTATTACAGCTGGTTCGGGACCATTCAAAGTATAGGTGTGAGGTTTTGATCGTATTGATAGTTTCAGAAGTGAAAAAGTAGTTCTGTAAATTACGGGCTAGACTGGATTGGGTAATTTCAGCTATGTTGTGTTGCCGGACCTATAAGAGATAGGGTAATGTGGGATCATCCCGGGTATATGCATGGTAAGGTCATTCAGCTACTGGTTGGCTTCTAGTACAACTCTGGTCATGCTCGAAGACGAGCGTTTGTTTAAGTTGGGGAGGATGTGACGGCCCGACCCGTCGTCTCAGGTATTACCACCCCATTTTCCCCATTTTCAACTTCTTTATGCTTCATTATCCGTATCTTGTGTAATCAGGTTGATTTGCAATGGTTTTGATAAGAAATGAGACACTTAGTCTCTTTTAAGAAGGCTTAAGTTGGAAAAGTCAACCGGATGTTGACTTATGAGTTCGAGGGCTCGAATATGAATTACGATAGTTCGATTAGCTCTGGGAGGTGATTTGTGACTTGGGAGTGCGATTGGAATTGAATTTGGAGGTCCGGAGTAGAATTAGGCTTGAATTGGCGAAGTTGGAATTTTGGCAAATTTCGGTTGATAGGTGATATTTTGATCCGAGGGTCGGAATGGAATTCTGAGAGTTGTTGTAGCTTCGTTGGGTTATTTTGGATATGTGTGCAAATTTTCAGGTCATTTGGACATCGTTTGATTGGGTTTTTGATCGAAAGTGCATTTCGGAAGTTCTTGAAGAACTTAGGCTTTGATTTGGTGAAATTTGAGGGTATTGATGTTAACGATGGTGATTTGATGATTCGAGCAAGTTTTAATAAAGTAATAGATCATGTTTGTGCTTTTGGTTGAGGTCCCGGGGGACCTCGGGGTGATTTCGGGTGGTTAAACGGTGAATTTGGAGTTTGTTGCATGGAAGAGGTTTGTTGGTTCTGTTGTTTCCGCATCTGCGGAAAAGGAGCCGCATAAGCGGTTCCGCAGATGCGGCGGTTGGGTCGCATAAGCGGATTTGGGTCTGGGAACCCTTTTCCACAGAAGCGGTCGTGGATCCGCAAATGCGGCGACCGCAGAAGCGGTTCGAGACCGCATAAGCGGTCCACGGGATTTTAAGTGTGACCGCATAAGCGGTCGTTTGGTCGCATGTGCGGGGACCGCATGTGCGGTTATTTAGCCGCAGAAGCGAAACTCGCTGTTGGCAGAAGGGTTTATATCATTATTACATCCGCGAACTTATGTAATTTTTCCTCCATTGTGGAGCGATTTTGAGAGCTTTGAGGCGATTTTGAAGAGGGATTCAAGGGAGAAAAATTAGAGGTAAGTTCCTTGGCCTAATTATTCAAGTTTATGGTAGAATTAACATGGAAATTGGTTGAAATTCATTAAAAAGGGGATAAAGCTAGGGCTTGAGTTTTTGACAATTTCAAATTGGGATTTGATAGGCCATTTGAGCTCAGATTTGGGAGCTCTTGGTATGTATGGACTCGTGGCGAGACGAAGAATCCGGTAATGTAAGTTTCATAATTTTTCGAGAAGCGGGCCCAGGGCTCGGGTTTTGCTAGTTTCGAGATGTTTGCTAGTTCTCGATTTCTTTCGATTGGGTATTGTCCCCTTAGCATATTGTGATGCATTCGCTCTGATTTTGGCTAGATTCGACGCGCGTGGAGGCCGATTTGGAGTGCAAAGGCGTCGCGAGCTAGAGATTTCACCAGTTCGAGGTGAGGAATACTTGTAAATGATATCCTGAGGGTTTGAAACCCCGGAGATGCACATTATAGTGCTATATTGAGGTGATTTGCATGGCGGATATGAGCGTGGGGCAGAACACCGTTGGGCATTATGACTTGGTCCGTTCCGGTTGTTGATTTTACCGCGTATTTGATTGGAATTTATTTGTTATCACTGTTGTTTGGGCTGATTTCCGTACTTGGGCTTCATGCCAACTATTTGAACCCTTCGAGGATTATTTTCACTGTATTTCTCACTATTTTGACTTATCACTTGAACTTAGTCATACTATTTCTCCACTACTTTACAACTCAGCCACTTTCACTCATATTGAGTCTTAAATGATAATTTGGGCTGAGGACTAGTGTTTTACTAGTGCCCGAGGGGTTTGTGACGATATTCTGACTGAGTGCGGCTGAGGGACGGATGTGAGGATACATGGAGGGATGTGAAGCCTAGGGCCTGGATGTGAGGATTATATATGGATCGGACTGCACGTCGCAGTAGTCTATTATATGGATCGAACTGCACGCCGCAGTATGTATATATTGGATCGGACTGCACGCCGCAGTCATATATAGCGCTTGGGCTGTAGGAGCCCCTCCGGAGTCTGCACACCCATAGTGAGCACGGGTAACCATATGGATCGGGCTGCACGCCGCAGCGAGCTATGGATCGGGCTGCACGCCGCAGCGAGCTATGGATCGGGCTGCACGCCGCAGCGATATGTGGATCGGGCTGCGCGCCGCAACAGTTGTTATGCGATACTGTCTCTGAGAGGTATTTGAGAGAGAGAGCGAGGGAGAGAGCCCGAGGGGCTGGTTCAGTTTGAGATATTGCCCGAGGGGCGAACTTTTACGTGCTCATTCTGCATACTTCTTGCCTTTTTCCTGTTATACTACAGTATTTGTGCCCGAGGGGCGGATTTTCTGTGCTAATCAGCACTAACTATTTTGAAACCGTTTTCGAAATTATTGAAAATACCATTTTCGAAAGAGATTTGAACTGAGCCGAAACATTTATAAAGATTTCACCGATTTCACTATTTTCTCAGAAAGCGTACCCCGCTTCTGTATAGCATGTTGGTTGCTTTACGTGATTTCAGGCTGCTCAGTTATTATTTACTTTTATTACTCACTGAGTTGGAATACTCACTTTATTCCCTGCACCTCGCGTGCAGTTGCAGGTATTGTTCACCCGATAGCGGGTTATGAGCTGATTGAAAATTTGTTATCATAGCATAGCCAGGTGACCGCTAGCGTCCGCGGCACTTGATCTTCTCCCTTATTTTATGTTGTTCATGTTACTTTCAGACTTTTTTCCTATTTCTGGACTCGCAATACTTTAGTGAATTCTGTAATAGCTCATGACTAGTGACACCCCGATGTCGGGCTGTGACGGGATGGTTCCCTGTTGTTATCGTTGTTTTTCATGCTTTTGATTATGCTAATGATATTTTAGCTTTATAAATGTTAAATAATTGTTAAAAGAAGTATTTTTAATCTATTGGCTGGCTTTGTCTTCTCGAGAGGTGCCATCACAACCGGGTTCGGGATTTGGGTCGTGACACTTATAAATAAGGGGAAATTTCATATTAAAACAATTGGGCTGCCTCCCTTTCAGCTTTATAGCCCATATTTCAATTTACAATTGAGTAGCCCACAAATTATAGGCCCATATATGAAAAAGGGGCTTTATTTCTATTATTTGGGAGTAAGAAGCGGGATTTTGTTCATTTTCTCAGATTCTTTCCAATCTTCTTCCCCAAATATTTCAAAAACAAGATCTTCCCATGAATGCAGCTCCAAAAACCCTAGAATTTCTTCTTCGACTTGAATTAACAACAAATCAAACACGAAAAGTAAATTTGTTTGCTACAAATTAGAGCAATTTTAGTTTTTGCTTCAATTTTGATTTCCATTTTTTGTTCGATGGAGATTTTTCCAGTTTATGTTCTTCATAGTGGTAAATGGGAAGAAAAAAAAATTATCAGTTTCGTCAGCGATTGTGTAATAATCGAGTCGACATTCACCTACAACAATTTAGTTGCAGCTATTTCGGAACAAATTAGGATCGATAGTGAGTTACACACAATAGAGATTAACTTTCTCCCAAATATTGGTTTGCCATCGATCCTGATTTACAACGATACAGGTGTGAAGGTGTATATCGAATTAAAGAAGAAAAACTTGAATTTCACTGAATATCCGTTGTTTGTGACAGTGAAAGAGATATATGAAAATCGTTTGGTTCCTACAAGTTCTAGTTGTGTAGTTGCTACAAGTTCCAGCTGTTTGGTTGTTACAAGTTCAGATTCTAGAGATGTATCAACAATTGATAGCACTGAGATTATTGATATCAAATTTATTGAAAATACAAAATTTAGTGAAAACACGGGTATAATAGATGATATATTGAACGAATTTGTTGAGGAAGATCAAGTTTATAAGGATAAAGAGACAGTTATCAGTGTGATGAAGAACTTGGCTGTACGTGAAAGGTTCCAATTCAAGGTGAAGAGATCAAGCGCAACAAGGTATGTAAATAATGTATATTTTGTTATATATATGTATAAATATGTATAAAGTAGTATATATTTGTTTATAGGTATTAAAATTAGTATATATGTAGTTATGTTTTTGTATACAAGTGTATTTAGAAGTTGAATGATCTTTAATCCTAGGTATCACCTTATGTGTATGGATGAAAATTGTGCTTGGAGTTTCAAATCTTCTGCCATTTTCAAGGCAAACATATTCAAAGTGAGAAGTTATAATAATAATCACACATGTGGCTATGGTGAAAGATACTTAACACAACGTCAAGCTAATTCGGGTGTAATTGCTAGTATAGTCAAGGACAAGTATGTTAATCCAAAAAAAAATTACACCGCAAATGATATAATAGAGGACATACAAAAGCAACACAGAATTGAGGTGAGCTGCATGAAAGCATGGATAGCTAAAGAGATAGCAATGGGAATGATAAGAGGGAGTCCAAGAGATTCATATAAGGAGTTGCCGAAGTATTTTTATATGTTAGAGCAAACAAATCAAGGAACGGTTACAAAGTTGCACAAATCAAAAGATGGATGCTTTCTTTATGCATATGTTTCGCTATATGCATCTATCAAGGTCTGGGAGCATTGCAGACCGATAATGGCTGTTGATAGAAGTTTCCTTAAAGCAGCATATAAGGATACAATATTGACTGGTTGCACACAGGATGGAGCTAGTAAGTTGACTACATCTACCTTGTTTTTGCAGTTTGTATAATGTTATAGTTTCTTGTATAAAAGTGTATAGGATTTCACAACTCCTGTTTTTATCAAATTTGCAGTTGCTATAAAATTGTATAATTGTGTATAACTGTGTATAAGATTTATATAATTATGTGAATCCTAATATCTATTTTGTATAAACAGGAAAAATCCTTCCACTTGCATATGCAATTGTAGATTCAGAGAATAACAAATCTTGGGAGTGGTTCTTTGTATAGATAAAGGGTACTTTTGGAGTTAGGGAAGGGATGTGTATAGTTTCAGATAAAAATGAAAGAATCTTCAATGCCACAAAAGCTGTGTACCCAGAAGTACCACATTGTATTTGCATGTTTCACTTGTGGCAGAATGTAAAGCGTACATTCAAGAAACATCACAAATAATTGAAGGATATCTTCTTTGCTTTGGCTAGAGCTTACATGGTAGAGAAGTTTGAGTACCATATGACAGAGATGAGTAAAATTGATCCGAGAGTGCAGCCTTACTTGTTCGAAATTGGATACGACAGGTGGTCAAGGGCATATTCCAAAGTGAAAAGGTTAATAGTAATGACTTCCAATATTGCAGAGTTAATTAATGCAGCAAACAAGGATGCTAGAGAGTTACCAGTAATGCGATTGCTGGAGTATATGACAAATTTGCTACAGCAGTGGAACAATGAAAATAGAAAAAGTGCAATGGAGACATCTATAGAGCTTGGCGAAAAGTACGACAAACTCCTTCAGAAAAATCTGATTGCATCGGAGCAAATGATGGTAAATTGAATCAAATATAATGATGATTGGAACTGCTGACTTGCATTTTACTACTTGTATAAAGATGTATATCTCTGTATAATAATGTATAATGTTCTTTCACTTTTTTAAAAAAAAAAATATTTGCAGGTGAGGCCTGCTACGGAGAAGTTATATACTGTGTTTGAAGAGGTAAGACAAAACATAGTATGCCTTAAAGAGGGAACATGCAGTTATGGAAAATTTCAAATGGATGAACTTTCATGTGCATATGCTTGGGCGGTTTTGAAGAACCAGCAGCTGAAACCTGGCCAATATTGCTCTTTTTACTACAAGAAGGATAAAATACTTAGAACTTATGAATTTCCAGTGAATCCGATGTCAGATGAGAGTTTATGGGTAATCGCAACAGAGGTGATGGAAGATGTGGTCCTACCACCTAAAGGGAGAAGCAATGCAGGAAGGCCAAGAAAGGAAAGACTTAAACCTGCTTAAGAAAAAGATTCTAAGAGGGCGTTTTCATGTTCTGTGTGTGGACAAGGTGGTCACAATAGAAAAACATGTAGGAATCGAACAAAATAGATAGTTAAAAACATAACACTTCCTATTACATTTGTTGTCATGTTGAGTAGTTAAGTTTCACAAAGAATAGAGTTACAAATGTTGAGTAGTTAAGTCTCACAAATAATCGAATTACAAATGTCAATAAAGAATTACAACTTACGCTATATATTGTAATTGTGTTAAATATGTTTCATTATACATGTTTTAATTGTCCAATAATAGTGTGTTGCTGTTTTTAATGGTGCTAATTATATTGATAAATTGTACAAATACAAAATAGAACTGCTGGTATTATATGTATACAGATGTATAAATAAGAGTATAAGTTTGTATAAAGTTGTATAACTATGTATATTGTTGTATAAATATATATAAACCCTGCTACAACAACAAAACTGCAACCATAATGAAAATACATAATTTGTTAAAAGACAAAAGCAACTGATATATTCATTAAAATGTAATTCATTCACAGCGACAATATGTAATGACTACCGCAAATTACACAAAAATAAAAATATCTATAAAATCCTTTAATGCTATCTCACAAGTAGCAGAATAGTACTTAAACAAAACTAGGCAACAACTCCTGATACATAGAAAAACTACAGTAAAATAGAAAAAACAGAACTACTTTCTCGGTCGCCCCCTCTTCCTCTTTTTGAAAAGTCTCCCTGTGATTTCATCACCACTAAATGCACCGAACTATTGTTTTTTCCTTCCATAATCCCACAACAGAGATCCCCACCTGGTGCGAAGTGTCTCGTTGTCAAAATTATCTTTTCATATTTCTTTACCAAGGATGAAATACTCAGCAAAGCCAGCAACAAAAGCACCACAATCACTGTAATTAAAAAGAAAAAAATCAGATTCAAATAGGTAAACTAATAGTAAAATAGTAAAACAATTGAGATTAAACTATCATTTGATCTGTGGGGCAACATTATTAACCAGATTAATCTACAAAGCATCAAAATGGGATTTATCGGTATATGCACCATTGTTCCAATCAATGCCCTTCTTCTCGACATAAAAATCAGAACTCTTCAAGAAGTAAGGTATTAGAATTGCATAAGGTAATGCAGCATTCAAAACAAATCTATCATTAATAGGTCCACGATTAGAATCATAGATGTGGATGCAACTATCTATGAAGGTAAACACCCCCAAAACCCAATGGCCCAATTTTGCTCTTCCGTGCTTCACATAGATAGGGAATAAGACGTGGTCAACAGTGTGCCACGGGACATTTGCATCACAATAATAACCTCTAATATACTCTTCTATCTCATGCCCTTCAGGAATCACTGAAGGATCTTGATTCTCTTTGAAAACTTTATACAGGGAGTTGATTTTGTTACCAAAGGAAAAGTCAGTTGTAGTAAACCGCATGGAAACACTCGGCCCATATTTTCCCCTCTTCCTCAAATAATAAAAGAGGACATCCAAGTGCTGAAACAAGAAATAAAACAGAACAACAATCACTACCAGATATTTATACACTATAGGGTCTCATATAATAAAGATATGCAACAAATAAAAAAAGGTATTAGAACATAAATTTATTAAATACCGTGTCAATGAAAGGTCGACCACAATATGCAAGTGAGTGGAACCAATCCTTCGTGGTCACATTACACGAGCCAAAAGTAAAAGCTTCCTCAAGATTATTTACTTCATCGGGATATATATTTTTGGCACTTCAAATCACAAAAAATAAAAACTAATCAGAACTACATTCATTGACAAATATAAAAAAATCAGAACATAAAAGATTAAAGAAAGTGAGATACCTTCGCCTTGTATCCATCCCATTATCAACAAACGCGCAAAACTCTTTAGCCAATGGCGACAATATATCAAAACCATCAATTTCGATCGTGAAAGGATGCTTGATATAAAAAATGAGCTTGGGCGCCGATCCTGATGCCCTCGAATAAAAAACTACAAAATATAGAGATTTGGAAAATTTTCCTGGTATTTTCTGTTGAACTGACTTTTCAGGAGAAATGAAATCATCTTCTACGTCTATGATGGATTGTTTATGAAGTAAAATTTGGGACATCTGTACCGCAGCTAAATCTTCATCGCTAATGTCATCCCAAAATGTGACACCCTTGACATCACCAGCTGCCCCTTAGATAGATAAAACAAATAATAAAAAACTTTAAAATGAAGAAAAGAAAAATCAGACAAAAAAACGAATATAAAATACAGAACAAATACCATGATCAACACCATCAGTAACTCCCTCATCAGCTAGCACATCATCTTGATTCACTTGATTGACAAAGTCAGGAACAACATCATATTGATAGCCATCATGTTCACCAAGGTCAGATGTATTGTCATCAGACACGCACTGATGAATATAATAATAAACAATAGAAAGATAAGGCATAACTGTTGAGTGACGATTCAGAGAAGGCATAACTATTGAGTGATTTGATTTTATCAGTAAACAATTACCTTAGAATCAGTAAAATCCTCCCTCATTTGCTTGGTTTCCTTCATATTCAAAAAAAATGAACACTTTTTCAAAGGAAGAATTTACATAATTGTTGAGTATCGTCACTGCACCAGTCAACTACAATAAAACAAAATAAAACAAAAATAATAAAACAAAATCAAAAGCAAATCAACAAAATCATGTTTATAACCAAAAAACCATGTATATACAAAAAGTACTGATAAACTATAGAAAAGCTAAAGGTCCAGTACCTTTCCAACAGCACTCCTCAACTTCTCAACTTCAGCATTCAAAAGATCAATGCGCACCAAAGGATCATAACTAGGGTTAGGTTATCGATCCATATTCTGAGGAAAAGGTCATTTAGACTGCTGCTCTGTATTCTGAGGATAAATTCGTTTAGACTGTTGCTCCATATTTCGAGGACAAGATATAGATGCAGCGTCAAAATTATCAGTGTGAAAGGCAAGCACCACAGGCACATCCCCTGATGCAACATCATCGACAATAACTTCAAAAAGTGTATCGATGTTCAGAGATGACAGCTCTTCACGAGTAGGGGAAATGTTCCTATAGTTCAACTACAAAAAAAAAAAAAACTGGATTACAATGGTAGAAAAATGAAATTGTAACATATTCTTAAATATACATACAAAAAAACTGAAATCATATATGAAGAAGTATTATAGCACAAAATGTTTACCTTGTCGATACTACACATGATCACCCAGCCATTCAAATCCGAATATGTTGGAGTTTCAGTCACTTTACAATTAAGAATGCGTGGCACATTTGTTCCAACACGAACAACTAGATGCTTATCAACCATAGAGCAATACTCAAAAAACCATACTTGTAATGCAAGTGGCAAACCTCCAAGCCTATACATTGTCAAATAGTCACACTGTCTGTCCCTCATTGTCCTTAAAATATCTTCAAATGACTTTTTCCCCCAAACATACGTCTGATATTGACCACTTTCAATGATATCAAAATCATCTTTGTTGATACCATGATTATTGGCATCTGAGAATATGAAATGATGGAAAAATACCATCAAGGTCATCTTGAACGCATCACCATCCGACTTCCGATCCTTTTTCTTGAAGCGATTAAGAAGCTGCCCCCTAGTTATAGCCTTTTTTCCATCTCCTACAAAATACTCTTTTAGCAACCTATTAACATTTGGTTTGTCATAGAAAGTGGCGTCGTCATCTATACACTTCAAACCAGTGATAACAACAAACTCTCCAATGCCAAAATGCAACAAACAACCATTAATTTGCACCCACAACTCCCTTTCATGTCCTTGGATGACTTCCCTCAATAATATACAATGACTAAGTTGATTTTGAATTTTAAATTGAGGGAAGTCCAAGAAGTACCCCAAATACTAGCACGGAACATCTGAAGCCGTGTGTCAGTCAAATATTGCTTCAAAATGCTCACAATCTCAGTCTCAGTGTGGGAGCTAATCCTGTTGTAGAAATAATCAACTGGTTGTATATAAAAGTCCTCAACCTTGCATAAGAAAAAATAACAAGAAATAGATCAGGAACAAAAACTATACTAAAATATTTTATAAAAATATATAAATAAGTATAACAGAACTTGTATAAAGATGTATAAACAGTTGTATAACTTTGTATAAAATTGTATAAGCATGTATAAATTACTAGAAATAGAGGGAGTACCTTCAACTTAGCTTTTCTCTCATTCAATTTGGAGCGAATAGCAAACCTTTGTTCTTTCAATAAGGAATCAAGGCCACTATCACCATCATCCTTGATCTTTCTCCTTTTCGGGTTAACATTGCGGCCTACATCATCTTCGTTAACCAAATCAACTTTCAGCTTTTCTTTTAATTTTTGAGGTCTCCCACATTTCTTACTCCGTATTCTAACGATTTTAATCGGAGTAGGAGTATTACTTGTTTGCGACCGAGTCACTCGAGTGCTCCCTTGTTGAAACTTGTTTGGAGGAGGAGGAGACTCAAAATCATCATCATCGGGATCCCGGACATGCGTTTTCATTTCAGAAGAAGGTGGTGAGGGCAAGTCACTCGATGATTTAACTAGAGTGGGAGTATTTCTCGTTTGCGAACGAGTCATCCGACTGCTCTCTTGTTGCGAATTTTTAGGAGGAGCAGGAGACTCAAAATCATCACAATGTGGCGCCTGGACATTTAGATTAGATTCAGAATCAGGGCTTGAGGGCAACTCCCTCAATCTTTTCGCATAATCTAACTTAACGCCTTTTCCAGCAATCTTCATTTTGCTTTTAGAAGTAGCTACTATCCAATGACAAATATGTATATTATTTTAATTGTGATCCTTTGAAGGGACAAGCAATGTCCAATTACATTTTGAATTTCAAATATTAGTTTAGTAAAAATGGTAATTTATTATATACATGAATTAGTTCTATTTTATTGCTCTAACAAATATTACTATTAGAACACCTATGCAATTAAAATTTTATTATCTTTTGTACGAACTATGTGATATTTGACTTGAAATATTCGTGCAACGCACGAGTATAGAAACTAGTTATTATAAAAGCACGAATTTTTCACACTAAATATCGAATGACCAAAATATCCGTAAAATGTTAATAGACTTTTATGCCCTTTAGAAGATAAGTTATTTCTTCAACAAAACAATTACCAGTTAGAACAAAATTTTAAACGTTCAAAACTTATTCCTAACATAAATATGAACAGAAATCTGAAACCCATCAAGTATCCTAGCTATTGTTGAAGTTCCAATGTCATACCAATCCAATATAGACAAGAACATTATGAACTGACTCTCACCTTTATGTATATGAAGGTCACGTTTACTTTGAATAAGGCATTCCTATTGTGGGAATATCAGTGTTTCTAAAGGTATTTTAATTTTCTTCATCGCATAAATTCTCTTAAAAATAGATATGATAGAAGCTCTAAACAAGGGAAGGAAGTTAGTTGTCTACGTGACACAAGCTTTAAACAAGGGAAGAAAGGTAGTACTATGCTTCTTTACTACAAAAAGCTACTGGACTATCAATATGAAATTTCTGGCATGTTTATGCAATATGGGGCATGGAGGGTATTATTCAGAGTCTCAGACAACAGACTAATATTTCTTATCTTACAGGGATTAATAGATGTCGATATAATCTCCTTTTGATCAATCATAAAAACTAATATTCATAAATCAGACAAATAAATAGAGGTCGTGGAAAAAATTTATGAAATTTTCCTTTCGCTTGATTTTTCTACGTCTTGCTGGTGAAACTCGAAAGTCTTGTTGATATTGTACGTGGGAATGCTCATGTCTCTCATTGTTTAAGAAAATATGCGATATTTCAATAAATAAGTGCGCAGAAGTATATATTTCATTGAATTAGTCTTTATGAACGAGCACGTTAAAAGTGCACATAATGGTTTAGAAAATTATGTTTATGAAGGAACAAAAAATTTAAGTAACGAGAGAAGTATATAAAATACAACAATAATTTAAATGCCAACAAAGATTATTACATTAGCAAAAAACGTGAATTCAAAATGATTGAATATTGTCATTTGAACCTGCAAAAATTAATCATTTTTGCAGGTTCTTTATAAATGTTCCCTTCATATGCTTTAGTGCTCCGTCATGACCAGAACATATTTGTGAATATTGATGTTCCTTTTAAAAGTGCATCATATAATTGTTCGTATGAGAAAATATGTTGCCGCATATACAGTTCAACTTTTGGAATTATTTGTCCTTGTGCTTTTTTTTTATTGTCATTGCAAAACACAAACGTTCAATAAATTTTCTGGATGTGAAAGTTGAATTCTAAGGATGAACGCAGGCTTAAAAGTACAATGACATATCATGATTTTTGTATGTATATCGGTATTGTCAAAACTTCTACATACCATTCTAATACTTTTGCATAAGCTATTTGATGAAATTAAGTTTCTCAGTAACATAATGAATGTATTTTGCTTCAAAATTACATGTACACGATGAAAGTTTATTTTAAATTAATAATACAACTCCAGTTAAAATTACCTACCAATTAAACAAGCAAAAGCTAATGCACCATGAAGCCAGAAAATAAACCAAAACCACGTAAAAGAAAACTAAAGGCCTTTAACTATCAAAAGGAATTAAAAGCTCAGTGTCATGTACTTTGCATAACTTCCATTTTTATTTAGTGATGGAGTATTTTCCTTGTTAAGCAATTTTCACAACTAATATCGTCAATGGACTTGATAATCAATTGTTCTGGAAGAAGGACCAAATCATCTTTTATTGTATGCTCTTTTTCATTTCTAACACGAAATAAGAAATCACTTAATGTTATATTTGTCCTTATTGTTGGCCGAAGATCCAATTTGTCATGAAATTATATGTTTAGTATATTATAAATAAAATTGAAAGATGATAACTTTTTAGAAATTAATTGGTATACTCTTTAACATCGCATTCTAGCAAGTATTTTATAGCATCAAAGAGTGTAACATCATTTGTCATTGAACAAAAGATTTTTTATATGTTTATCTTCCTCGCAATCGACATCTCTTATCATACAATTATTGCAATTAGCAATTTTATTTTCATCATATACCTTTCTTGTAGCATCTTTTGCAAGAGGAATACTATGGAACAACTCTATTTATATAGTTTATTATTTGTGCATTGAATCTAGAATATAAATCATTCATATAAATAAAAGTAAATATATTGGGTTTTACACATTTGAAAAGGACGTAAAATTATTTTAAAGTTTTTTAATTCACAATTATAAATAAGCTATTTATGATAGTTTTATGCATTTGAAAAGGACGTAAATTTGTTTTGAAATCTTTTACATGTACAATTGTACATGAGCCATTTATGATATCATTAACTATCTTAAGACAAATTAAAAAATTGTGTATCCCTTTATTTTAAGACAAAGTAAAGGATTAAACTTCCTAAAACGTGCTTCTTGAAAAAGACCCAAATAATTTATAAAGGCCCGACGGCCTAATCTAGTACATCACTTTAATAAAACAGATAGAACATTCATGACTGACTTAATTAATAGGTGAACACAAATCAAGAAATAACTAAATAATATAATATTTAAGCTAAGTAAAAAAGAGACAAAAATAGTTTGATCTCATATTAATAGATTGAATAAAACTATCTATTAAATATATACATCCAATAACTATTTATTTGAATCATCTGGAATAAATTCTTTGAAAAATAATGTAGTTGATAAAATTGAAGAAAAAAGTAACAAATGAGGAATATATTACCTATACGGTTAATTTTAATCTTAGGAATAACAAATGAATACATAAGATAGAGCAAGAAAACTTAGTTGATAAGTACAATAAAAAGAGTATAACATAGAAAGAAATAATACCTTTCAAAAGTTTGTAGCATTAAAATGTTTACAGAGTTTTGATATTATATTTTTGTAAAAATAGCAGGGGCTAGCCAGTTTTCGGATTGGTAATTGAAAAATAGTCAGCGTTTGTAAAGTTATTGAAAAAGAGTCACAATTGTGTTGCAACACGAAAGTTCTAGCATAATATACTGGAGATTGGTGCACCTGTGTATGAGCTTCCATCATATTATGCTGGAACTCCAACACACGAAAAATTCCAGTATAATATACTGGAGATTGGAATACCTATGTATGAACTTCCAGCATATTATGCTGGACAAGTACATTATGCTGGAAGCCCAATCTATTATACTGGAACTCCAATATATTATGTTGGAATATTTTCCGAATTTTAAACAGTATTTCGTTCAGATTTATCTTTACATAAAAAGTGGCTAAATTTCGATTATTTTTAAAACTGTAAGTATTTTTCAATTACTACTTATAAATCTTGTTATTTTTGAAGTTCATCATGTATTATTGCAGGACCAAAGATAAAAACTAATATGTAGAAGTATTTAGCTCTTTTTTTAAAAATGGATTCGTACAATTTAATACGTTCTCCAATTAAATTAGTAATATGATTTTTTTAAAAAAGAAATATATCCTAAAAGTAAAAGGATTACATGTCTATATGGCAATGTGACACATAGAATTCATAAAATAATAATAGAATTACATGGCAATGTGGCAATTCTCAAACAGAAAATAAGTTATATATGTTGTTTCCAATTGATATTAGGATTTGGACTTTAAACGTAAACCAAATTTGTGGATTAGTAGACTAAGTAATGATTAGCCTTTTTTCTCGGCTAATTCCCAGTAAGTTTCCTTAAATTCACAAATTTTCTTTAACTATATTATCAAACCAGCATATTTACAAATAAATTGATTGATTTAGCAAAAAGTTTCCAGGTTTTAAGAATTAGGAATAGGATCCTAAAAGTAATAGAATTATATAGTTAATGTCTGGGATTTCCGTAAGATGTCCTAAAGTTAATAGTATTACATGATTAACAGGTAGAATTTCGGTTATGACCTTTTATTGTGAGTTATTATTCTTAATATTACAAGGTTATTTTTGTAAATCAATATTATATTTGTACATTTATAATAAATATAGATATAAATATAAATATAGATAGATAGATATAGATAAGTCACTATAGGTGCCAAGTTCATTTGTCTATGAGTCCTTCATGCATCTTGGAGGCAAGCCAAGTCAAGATGACATATTTTCAGAGTTTGAGAGCATTAGTGATTTAAAGTCCCAAAATTTTGATCGACCCCAATTTCTTTATTTTGTTATCCAAACAAGGAGATTGAGAGGCCCTCAGCGTGCTGCACTTTTAGATATGAATTCTATTTGGTTTGGACTCTTCATCCTACCCCCAATCCGTTTGTTTTTCTTATTCAAGCAAAGGAGATTAGAGAAGACGGCTGTTATTAGGATGAAGAGTTATATTAGATAAGGAACTTATTCAAGAAACACAACTTGGAGTTAGAGAAGGAATTAATTTATCATGTCCAAAATCTAGGTAGTCTTCAGTTCGTCACTTGTCATCAAAACCTACATGGCTAGACACTACTACTACGAATAGTCCTGTTTCCTAGCTCTTTTTCGCTCCCTCTTGGTATAAGAAAGAAATTTAATGTGGATAAAATTGTAACATTTAAACTCAACTAATAGTCAACTTGGACTAAATGTAAGTATTCCTTTTTAATTAGGCAGAATAGCCTAAATGGAAACTATACTTGTGTCACTTTGTCATGCCGGTCTTCCTACTTCACTTTTTTTTCATCCAGACACTTTAACTTGTTCGAAATTAATATTTTAAACCCCTCTGCCCGTTGACCAAGCACATGTGGCAAAATAATGGTTGAGTTGGACAAAGTGAGTGTAATTCACGCAGATAAGGAGCGTGAATACGAGTATGTTGAACCAGAAATAATTAAAATAAAAAGAAAAAAAATTATTAAAATAAGAATAAAAAATAAATAAGAAATAAAAGCAAAAGGGATATTCTGTTCCTCCCTCTTCATCCCCCCTCCTCCTGTGCGCTTCTTCTTCTTCTTCTCCACTC
>MU717862.1:12778-64287 GCA_026770625.1 Nicotiana glauca
CAAACTTATTTAAATTCATGAGATCGTTAAGGCATATAATTACTCATCCTTTAATTGTTCTATTAGGAGTTATATTCTAGTCTCTTTTTAAAGTTAACATCAGTTAAAAGTGATTGTTTAATAATTAGTAAAGTGACCAACAAAGCACAATTTATATTTATTGGATGTTAAGATCGTTTATCACGAGGACAAATTAAATTTTAACAATAAAACTATAATCTTAATTTTCCTCAATCTGGTGTTTAGACACATATCAATAATTTAAAATAACACGTAACGTACGAGCATAAAAACACAAAAGCTAATATTTCTGTAAACACAAATGCAGACATGAATATGTTGTTCCCATACCAAAAAAATAAAAATAAATTCCTAGTTGAAATAATAAATGCAACAACTTTTTAAGGGATGGAAGTGTAACATATACAACTAATAAACTTTTTCAAGAAATGAAAAGAAATAGTTAAAGTTCAGAGTTGACAGTAATATTTAGCGGTGGCAATTTGAGCTCAAATCAATCCAATTCGCTCAGAGATTAATGGGTTGAACTACAAATACTTTAGCTCATGAGTGAATTTGGGCTGATCTCAAGTTAACCCATTATTTTCTATAGTCCATTCTGACTCATTAAGCAGCCCAAATAGAACTGATAAAACTTACTCAAAACAAAAGGATCTCAACTCAGCTTATCTAGAAATTTACTTAGTTGCCCTAATTTTACTTTTTCTTTTGTATTTTTAATTTTCTGTTCTTTTATTTTACTGCACCATCTACTCACCCTACCCCTAACCCCCTCCCCTCTAAAACCCCCTAAAAAAGAATTATATTTTTTTTTTGTATTTTTAATTTTCTATTTTTTTATTTTTTACACTACCTACCCATCCTACCCCTCGCGCAAACCCTATCAATTTTTTTGTATTTTTAATTTTCTGCACCATCCACCCACCTAATCCCCTAAAAAAAATTAGTTTTTTTTTATATTTTTAATTTTTTGTTTTTTTATTTCTGCTCAGCCTGCACCCTCCCCCCCACCCCCCACCCCGTGTGCGCTAACCTCTCAATATTTTTTACTTTTTTTGTATTTTTAATTTTTTGTTTTCTATTTTCGTTTTTTTTTTTGCACCGCCCATCCACCCTAACCCTCCACGCCCTACCCCACCCTCACCCGCAAATATTTTTCAACTAACACATTTTAAGGTAAAAGATTTTTTTTATGCAAGATGAGTATAATTCTAAAATATGGGTCAAGTTTGGCGGGTTGGATTATGACCTATTGTTTAACCTATCTTGATCCAACACATCTTAGCCCAAGTACACTATGTGCTGGGTTAGGAAATGGCACATTCATCAACCTAACCCATCTTGACCCGCCCAAACTCAGCCCAACCCGTCCATTTGTCACCCCTACCTATAACCTACTTTGTCTTCGTCCTTTTTTTTCCGGAATTTATGCTGCTTCCAACTCCAATGTAAAATTGCTAATTTTATTTCACTAATTTTGTTAGAATTTACATGAATTTAATTGCTTAATCTATAAGACATATTTGGTGATAAATTAGTAGAAATGGGTTTTCTTGAATAGTTTTATGCATAAATCTTGATAATTTAAATATTTAAATAATTGAGGGTATTTTAGTAATTTATCAGTTATAGTACATTATAATATAGTCAAACCAAATGGCGAAATGTTATTTAACAATAGCAAGTATTACAATTGATCCAAACGTTGTATATATAAAATAATACAATACATTATAAAATGATTAGTAACAACCATCCAAACAAGTGTAACGACCCGGCCGGTCGTTTTTAGAATTTACGTACTGATCCCCTATTAACTATTTTTTCCAAGTTTATTTCTACTATTTTGATTTGCCGGGATGTTCGGTTTTGAGTTTCGGAGAGTTTTTGGGACACTTAGTCCCTAAATGAGAGCTTAAGTGTTGGAAAGTAGTCCGTAATCGGAAAAGTGTGAAGACGACCTCAGAATAAAAATTTGATGGTTCTGTTAGCTCCGTTAGGTGATTTCGGGTTTAGGGTGTGGTCGGATTGTGTTTTGGAGGTCGGTAGCGAATTTAGGCTTGAAATGCCGAAGGTTGAATTTTTAAAGTTTCCGGTTCAATAGTGAAATTTTGATCCGAGGGTCAGAATGAAATTTCGAGAGTTGTAATAGTTCTGTTATGTCATTTGTAATATGTGTGCAGAATTTCAGGTCATTCGAAAGTGGTTTGGTTAGGTTTTTGATCGAAAGCGTATTTTGAGGAAAATTTGGAGTTCTTAGGCTTAAATCCTTGATTAATTCGAGGTTTCGATGTTGTTTTAGATGGTTTAAGGATTGGTACAAGTTTGAATGAGGTATTAGGTGTTATTGGTGCTTTTGGTTGACGGGATGATTTCGGATGGTTGACGGAAAGATTTTGAAGTTAAGAGATTGCAAATTTTTGCTGCTTCTGATGTTTTCGCAGATGCGGTTTGGGGACCGCAGATGCGGCAAGGCAATCGCAGATGCGGATTTTAGGAGTCCCTTCAGGTTCCGCAGATGCGGAAGTTTAACCGCAGAAGCGGTTTCGCATCTGCGAAAGAAGAACTGCAGATGCGGCTCCTGGGCTCTTTAATAAAAGTCGCATATGCGACATTTTGGTCCACAGATGCGGTCCCTTGACCGCAGATGCGGAATTAGCTGGGCAGAAATATAAAATTTCGAGGGTTTGGTTTTAAAAGTTGAAAAATCGAATTGGAGCTCGGGAGAGAGTGATTTTGAGAGGGATTTGAAAAGGAGATCTCTAGGTAACAATTCTTTAACCCTTTTTAGTTATATTCCATCAATCTTTAGTTAATTTCATCATTTGATTTCGAAATTTTGGTGGAAATTGGGGGAAAAGTTTTAGACCTTTAATTGAGGATTTGAGGGGTCATTTGGACTCTAATTTCTGTGTTCTTGTTATGTATAGACTCGTGAGAGTACGAGGTTTCTGAAAATATAAATTTCACCTGATTCCGAGACATTGGCCTGAGGGGCGTTTTGGTCATTTTACATAATTTGGCGTACTAGCTTTGAATTAAATCGTAAGATTAGTTGCTTGAGATGTTATTTATATTATACAAATGAATTTAATAGATTTTGGTCATTTGGAGTCAGATACTCGTGGCAAAGGCGTGATTTCGAGTTGATTTGAGCTTTATTCGAGGTAAGTAGCTTGTCTAACCTTATGTGGGGGACTTTTCCCCTTAGAATTGATACTGTGGTAATTGAAATGCCTCGTGCATGAGGTGACGAGCGCGCACTTTTGCTAATTATTGGAAATCCGGTTTTTTCTTTAAAAATAGCCTTGAATTGTGTTCCTTTTTTCCCTGCTTACACTGTTTGGTTATTAAACCTGTAGTAGCTTAGAGAAGTATGTCTATTTGACTAAATTGCTTTATCTGTCTTAACTGTCTCAATTGCACTACGTGAATCATGCTAGGTTAGGATTAAACCTGTAGTAGCTTAGAGAAGTATGTCTATTTGACTAAATTGCTTTATCTATCTTAACTGTCTCAATTGCACTACGTGAATCATGCTAGGTTAGGATTACCTATTTCGTTTTGATCTGAAATTGATTGGATTGAATTTTTGCTGTTGTTGTGTATTTACTTTGGGACTACGGAACGGTATTCCAGGAGATCCCCCTGCACTTTATTTTGGGACAATGGGACGGTATCCCGGGAGCTCCCCTATATGTTTACTTTGGGACTATGGAATTGAATTCCGGGAGATCCCCCTGCACATTTATGAGTTGGACTACGGGACTGCACCCAGGAGATCCACTGGACATGATATTTATATTTGGGGACTACAGGACGGTATCCTGGGAGATCTCCGACTGTTATCACGGAACTTAGTTATGTTCTTTTACTGTGTGTTGCTGCCTTTGTAATAATTGTTGTTGTCCTTTATATCTTGTGTTATTTAATTACACTGTTATTTCACACTGTTAAACTTGTATCTTATTTAACCTCAGTAGGGCCCTAACCTTCCTCGTCACTACCCAACCAAGGTTAGGCTTGGCACTTACTGAGTACCGTTGTGGTGTACTCATGCTCTTTCTGTGCATATTTTTCATGTGCAGATCCAGGTACTGCTGCACAGACTTACCATCCTTGAGGCAGGGAGAGCTTTGGAGACTTCGAGGTACATCTGCCGTATCCACAGACCGAAGAGTCTCCATCTTTATTTTATCTTGTAGTATTAACCCTTCTATCATTTTGTTGATATAGACATTCCAGAGTTAGAGCATTTTTACTATCTTTCTCTTAGCTTCTGTTCCCGTGAGTTTCAGGGTTTTGGGATAGTATTGTAGAAGATTGAGATATTGTGTTGTATGTGAGGAGTGGCATTTTACATTTCGTTTCCATTTTGTTAAAATTTGATTTTAAGTTATAACTTCCGCAAGGTTTGAATTGTTTTTTCGCACTTGTTAGGCTTACCTAGTTGTAGGGACTAAGTGCCATCACGAGAGTTCGCGGAGGGCGAACCAGGATCGTGACAAGTTGGTATCAGAGCTTTAGGTTCATAGGAGTCACAGAACACAGGCCAGTTTATTAGAGTCTCGCTGATCGGTACGGAAACGTTTGTACTTATCTCGAGAGGCTATGTAACTGTTAGGAAAAATTCCACTTCATTTGATTTCCTTGTCGTGCGAGATTTTGATATCACAACTAAACTTTTGTCTTTCTATTCTCTCACAGATGGTGAGGACAGGCACTACCCGAGAGGACCAGGCACCCGCACCCCCTACTGCCGTCGTTAGATGTCGGGGCCAGGGTAGAGGCCGAGGATGCACTCGTGGTGCAGCCAGAGCACCCGCACGAGCTACCGTCGAGGCACCACCAGCAGTACAACTGGAGTTCAGACACCTGATACGTCTGCCACTATTACTCCAGCACTCCGGAAGACTTTGGCACAGTTTATAAGTATGTACACAACTTTGGCTCAAGCAGGGTTGCTTCCCCTTGCTGCAGCCACATCCCAGGCCGGGAGAGGAATACAGACTCCCGCCACCAGCACTCCTGAGTAGCGAGTGCATGTTGAGCAGGCCCTAGAGGTTATACCTGCGCTGCCGGCAGTACCAGTTCAGCCCGAGGATAGGGCAGCAGCTTCAGAGGATGAGCAACAGAGACTTGAGAGGTTCAAGAAATATGATCCTATGGTATTCAATGGGTTAGCATCAGAGGATGCCTTGGGGTTTTTGGAGGAGTGCTACCGTATTCTCCATACTATGGGCATATCAGGATCGAGCGGGGTTTCCTTTACTACTTTCCAGCTTTGAGGAGCCGCCTATCAGTGGTGGCGTGCTTATGAGTTAGATAGTCCGGATGAGGCACCTTCCCTAACTTGGGCTCAGTTTTCAGATATGTTCACGAGGGAGTATGTTCCCCAGAGTCTCAAGGATGCCTGGCGCGTGAAGTTTGAGCATTTGCACCAGCGTACTATGACTGTCTCGGAGTATGTTGTTTGTTACATTGACTTGACTAGACATGCCTTAGCATTGGTTTCTACGGTACGTGAGAATGTTTGCCGATTCATTGAGGGACTTATTCCCAACATCAGATCTAGCATGGCTCATGAGTTAGAGACGGGTGTGTCTTATCAGCAAGCAGTGAGCATTGCTAGGAGGATTGAGGGTATGCATGCTAGGGATAGGGAGGAGAGGGAGTCCAAGAGGTCTCGAGAGTCGGGCTATTTTTCTGGTGCACGTGCCCCAACTGCAAGTTGTCATGGTAGGGGTTATATGGGTCGCTCCGTTCATTCAGCTCTTCCAACAGCCGATGATATTCCAGCTCCACCTAGGCCTCGGGAGCCTTATTATGCACCTCCAGTCTCTAGTGCGCCTCATGTACGGGGTGCTTCCAGTGGTCAGTCCATTAGACCTGGCCCGAGCCAGTCACAGCCGCCACGTCCTCCCAGAGCTTGTTTTGAGTATGGTGACACACGCCATATGGTGAGAGATTGCCCCAGACTCAGGAGGGGTGCACCTTCGCAGACTCCTCAGCCACAGCAGGCCCCGCAGAGCTCTCGAGCTATTATTCCAGCACTAGTTGCCACTCCACTGGCCCAGCCAGCTAGAGGTAGAGGTCGGGGAGATAGAGGTCTCCCTCGAGGGGGAGGCCAGACCAGATATTATGCCCTTCCAGGCCGTACTAAGGCCGCCACCTCAGATTATGTCATCACAGGTACTATCTTGGTTTATCACAGAGATGCATCAATTTTGTTTGATCCAGGCTCCACTTACTCTTTATGTGTCTTCTTATTTTGCTCCGTATTTGGGGGTACCTCGGGATTCTTTGAGTTCCCCAGTTTATGTTTCTACTCCTGTGGGAGATTCTCTTATTGTGGATCGTATTTACCGATCATGTTTGGTTATTCTTGGTGGTTTTGAGACCAGGGTTGACTTATTATTGCTCAACATGGTTGATTTTGATATTATTTTGGGCATGGATTGGTTGTCGCCCCATTATGTTATTCTTGATTGTCACGCCAAAATCGTGACGCTGGCCATACCAGGTGTATCGCGTATTGAGTGGAGGGGTGCCTTAGGTCACACTCCCAATAGAGTTATTTCTTTCCTTAAGGCTCAGCGTATGGTTGAGAAAGGTTGTGATGCGTACTTAGCTTATGTGATAGATGCCAGTATGGATACTCCTTCTGTTGATTCAGTCCCAGTAATACGGGATTTCCCCGATGTGTTTCCAGCTGATCTTCCGGGCATGCCACCCGACAAGGATATTGATTTTGGCATTGATCTATTACCGGGCACTCAGCCCATCTCTATCCCTCTGTACCGTATGGCTCCTCCTGAGTTGAAGGAGTTGAATGAGCAATTGCAGGAATTACTTGATAAGAGTTTTATTCGGCCCAGTGTATCGCCTTGGGGTGCTCCTGTATTATTTGTGAAGAAGAAGGATAGTTCTATGCGCATGTGTATTCATTACTGCCAGTTGAACAAGGTTACAGTGAGGAAACATTATCCTTTGCCTCGTATTGATGATCTATTTGACCAGCTTCAGGGCGCACGGGTGTTTCTAGATTGACTTGTGCCCAGGTTACCATCAATTGAAGATTCGAGAGCCAGATATCCCAAAGACTACCTTCAGGACTAGGTATGGTCATTACGAGTTCCTTGTTATGTCTTTTGGGCTGACCAATGCCCGAGCAGCCTTCATGCATCTGATGCACAGTGTATTCTGGCCATATCTTGACTCTTTTATCATTGTATTTATTGATGATATTCTGGTATATTCCCGGAGTTGGGAAGATCACGAGCAGAACCTGAGGACACTGCTTCAGACTCTTAGGGAAAAGAGATTATACGCAAATTTTTCAAAATATGATTTTTGGTTGGATTCCGTGGCATTCTTGGGTCACGTGGTATCGAGTGAGAGCATTCGAGTGGATCCGAAGAAGGTAGAGGCAGTGCAGAGTTGGCCCAGACCATCCTCAACTACAAAGATTCGTAGTTTCCTTGGCTTGGCGGGCTACTACCATCATTTTGTGGAGGGGTTTTCATCGATTGCAGCCCCTATGACTAGATTGACCCAGAAGGGTGCTCCATTTCAGTGGATAGAGGAGTGTGAGGCGATCTTTCAGAAGCTCAAGACAGCCTGACTACAACCCCAATTTTGATATTGCCTACCGGTTCGGGGTCTTATACTGTCTATTGTGATGCCTCTGAGTTGTCCTTGGAGCGGTATTGATGCAGGAAGGTAGGGTGATTGCCTACGCGTCCAGACAGTTAAAAATACACAAGAAGAATTATCCTGTCCATGATCTTGAGTTAGCTGCCATTGTTCATGCCTTGAAAATCTGGCGTCATTACTTGTACGGTATGCCTTGTGAGATATATATTGATCACCAGAGTTTGCAGCATATGTTCAAGTAGAAGGACCTTAATTTGCGTCAGAGGAGATGGCTAGAGTTGCTGAAGGATTATGACATAAATATCTTGTATCACCCGGGCAAGGACAATGTGGTGGCCGATGCTTTGAGCCATCGGGCAGAGAGTTTAGGGAGTTTGGCTTATTTACCAGCAGCAGAGAGGCCTATGGCAATGTATGTTCAGGCCCTAGCCAGCCAGTTTGTGAGATTGGATCTTTCGGAGCCCAGCCACGTTCTAGCTTGTGTGGTCTCTCAGCCTTTCTTGTTTGATCATATCAGGGAGCAGCAGTAATGACCCTCATTTGCTTGTCCTCATGGACAAGGTGTTGCATGGCGATGCTCGAGATGTGACCATTGGTGACGACGGAGTATTGAGGATGCAGGGACGAGTTTGTGTACCCAATGTCGATGGGCTTCGGGAGTTGATTTTAGAGGAGGCCCACGGTTCGCGGTATTCCATTCATTCGGGTGCCGCGAAGATGCATCAGGATTTGAGACAGCACTACTGGTAGAGGCGGATGAAGAAGGATATAGTTGGGTTTGTAGCTCGGTGCCTTAATTGTCAGCAGGTGAAGTATGAGCACCAGAGACCAAGTGGATTGCTTCAACAGATAGAGATTCCGGAGTGGAAGTGGGAGCGGATCACCAGGGACTTGGTATCTGGACTCCCACGGACTTTAAATAAGTTTTATGCCATTTGGGTTATTGTGGATCGGCTGACCAAGTTCGCGCATTTTATCCCTGTGTGTACTACATATTCCTCGGAGCGATTGGTGGAGATTTATATTTGGGAGATTGTCCGTCTGCATGGTATTCCAGTTTTCATTATTTCAGACAGAGGTACTCAGTTCACATCACAGTTTTAGAGAGCCGTACAGTAGGAGTTGGGTACTCGGGTGGAGTTGAGCACAACATTTCACCCTCAGACGGACGAACAGTCAGAGTGAACTATTCAGATTCTTGAGGATATGCTCCTTGCGTGCGTGATTGAGTTTGGAGGTTTTTGGGATCAGTTCTTGCCATTAGCGGAGTTTGCCTACAACAACAATTATCAGTCCAGCATTCTGATGGCACCGTATAAGGCCTTATATGGTAGGCGATATAGATCTCCAGTGGGTTGGTTCGAGCCGGGTGAGGCCAGATTACTGGGCACCAATTTGGTTCAGTATGCTTTGGAGAGAGTCAAGGTGATTCAGGATAGACTCCGTACAGCCTAGTCCGGACAGAAAAATTACACGGATCGGAAGGTTTGTGATATTTCCTACATGGTTGGAGAGCGGGTTCTGCTTTGGGTGTCACCTATGAAAGGCGTTATGAGATTTGGGAAGAAAGGGAAGCTGAGTCCAAGGTTTATTGGCCCTTTTGAGATATTGAGGCGAGTTGGGGAGGTTGTCTATGAGCTTTCCTGGCCTCCCAGCCCGGCGGGGGTTCATCCGGTATTTCATATTTCAATGCTCTGGAGATATCACGGTGATCCGTTCCACGTGTTGGATTTCAGCTTAGTCCAGTTAGAGAAGGATCTATCTTATGTTAAGGAGCCAGTGGCAATATTGGACAGGCAAGTCAGGAAGCTGAGGTCAAAGAACATTGTATCCATGAAGGTTCAATGGCGGGGTCAGTCGATCGAAGAGGCGACCTGGGAGACCGAGAAGGATATGCGCAGCCAATATCCTCATCTTTTCTCTACTTCAGGTATGTCCTTGTGCTCGTTCGAGGATGAACGAATGTTTAAGTGTTGGAGGATGTAAGACTCGGCCGGTCGTTTATGGAATTTACGCCCCGATTCCCTATTAACTATTTTCCCCAAGTTTCTTTCTGCTATTTTGATTTGCCGGGATGTTCGGTTTTGAGTTTCGGAGAGTTTTGGGACACTTAGTCCCTAAATGAGAGCTTAAGTGTTGAAAAGTAGTCTGTAGTTGGAACAGTGTGAAAACGGCCTCGGAATGAAAATCTGATAGTTATGTTAGCTCCGTTAGGTGATTTCGGGTTTAGGGGCGTGGTTGGATTGTGTTTTGGAGTTCCTTAGCGAATTTAGGCTTGAAATGCCAAAGGTTGGATTTTTAAAGTTTCCGGTTCGATAGTGAAATTTTGATCTGAGGGTCGGAATGCAATTCCGAGAGTAGCAGTAGTTCCGTTATGTCATTTGTGATATGTGTGCAAAATTTTAGGTCATTCGGAAGTGGTTTGGTTAGGTTTTTTATCAAAAGCGTATTTTGAGGAAAATTTGGAGTTCTTAGAGCTTAAATCCTTGAATAATTCAAGGATCCGATGTTGTTTTAGATAGTTTAAGGATTGGTACAAGTTTGAATGAGGTATTAGGTGTTATTGGTGCTTTTGGTTGAGGTCCGGGGGCCTTGGGATGATTTCGGATGGTTGACGGGAAGATTTTGAAGTTAAGAGATTGCAGATTTTTGCTGCTTATGATGTTTTCGCATCTGCGGTTTGGGGACCGCAGATGCGGATTTTTGGTATCCCTTCAGGTTTCGCAGATGCGGAAGTTTAACTGCAGAAATGGTTTTGCATCTGCGAAAGAAGAACCGTAGATGCGGCTCATGGGCTCTTTAATGAAAGTCGCATATGCGACATTTTGGTCCGCAGATGCGGAATTAGCTGGGCAGAAATATGAAAATTCGAGGGTTTGGTTTCAAAAGTTGAAAAATCGAATTGGAGCTCGGGAGAGGGCGATTTTGAGAGGGATTTGAAGAGGAGATCTCTTGGTAACGATTCTTTAACTCTTTCTAGTTATATTACATCAATCTTTAGTTAATTTCATCATTTGATTTTGGAACTTTGGTGGAAATTGGGGGAAAAGTTCTTAGACTTTTAATTGAGGATTTGAGGGGTCATTTGGACTCCGATTTCAGTGTTCTTGTTATGTATAGACTCGTGAGAGTATGAGGTTTCTGAAAATATAAATTTCACCTGATTCTGAGATGTTGGCCTAAGGGGAGTTTTGGTTATTTTACATAATTTCGCGTATTAGTTTTGAATTAAATCGTAGAATCAGTTGCTTGAGATGTTATTTACATTATGCAAATGAATTTAATAGATTTAGGTCATTTGGAATCGGATACTCGTGGCAAAGGCGTGGTTTCGAGTTGATTTGAGCTTTATTCGAGGTAAGTGGCTTGTCTAACCTTGTGTGGGGGACTTTTCCCCGTAGGATTGATACTGTGGTAATTGAAATGCCTCGTGCATGAGGTGACGAGCGCGCACTTGTGCTAATTGGTTGAAATCTGGTTTTCTTTAAAAATAGCCTTGAATTGTGTTCCTCTTTTCCCTGCTTACACTGTTTGGATATTAAACCTGTTGTAGCTTAGAGAAGCATGTCTACTTGACTAAATTGCGTTATCTATCTTAACTGTCTCAATTGCACTACATGAATCATGCTAAGTTAGGATTACCTGTTTCACTTTGATTTGAAATTGATTGGATTGAATTTTTGTTGTTGCTGTGTATTTACTTTGGGACTACGGAACGGTATTACGGGAGCAGCAGTTTTATGTTTAATGTCGTTTATCCTAGAATAAGGATTTCTAAGTGATAATAGAGATGTCAAAACAAAATTGTTGAAAGCAGTAAACATGGAACCTAGGAACATGGTTTCTAATATATGATATGCTTCGCATGTATTGGTCCTAAACATGAGTTCTAATGCAGATACATGAGAATATAAACCTAAAGCATGTTTTCTACCCATTGATATTAATAACATGTATAGCTACCCTCCCATTTTCACTATCCAACCCCATATTCATTTATAAATTATTACAGACCAATATTGAAATGAATTATATAAGGGAAAAAAAAATAAGAGGTTACACTATAGAGAGCCTGAAAACAGGCCTAAATTTCCAGAACCTCAAATGCCACGATTGTTTCATAACCTTTCTCATATCTGGGTGTGTCAGAGTTCCCTAAAGACCTCATGGGATCCCGGACACTGCTCACACCTAGATTTCATAGCCAAGACAGAGTAAATGCAGTGTGGAAAGGCCAGCTTTCATGTGTCCAAGTTCAGAGGGAGCTCAAGGGTCCCAAGGCAAAGCTCACACAAAAGGGACAAAACTTAGTGGTCTAAGAGTAGAGTGAGAATGATTTGACATAGTTTGAAAAGATTTAAGCAGGAGAACAGTTTGAAAAAAAAAAAGATTTGTTTGAAATAGTTTTGTGAAACAACAGGGGATGTTGTTCAAATAGGACAATTTTAAAAAGAGAGTAGAGTAACAAGTAATAGTCCAAACACAGCACCCAAAACAGGTAACAAAACATAACCAAGGAACATAAGACCAAGGCAGTTTCAGCAACCACAAACAGGGGTAGTGGGGTTTTGGGACACACAGGTCATTACAGGAGCATAGCAGTCCTTGTGAGGATTTATGGGATTAGGGAATAGCTGGTGATATTAACACAGTATGGATTTCATAAATAATCATAGAATCAGATATCTAAAGTGACAAATCAATTTGCAAAGTAAGTGCATATCATAACTGTACAATAAGTTGACAAGTATTTAAAGCAAGATAGGGTCGTATTGAAACAGGCTACCAAGGGAATAGAACTATCATGATAGATGAAACCATTACATGAACATGTCAATTACACATTGAACATCAGCATATAGATAAAAAACGAGTGATGAGCTGAAGCAGCAAATGAAACATATTGGCTTTGGAACTTGAATTGAAATCAGGACATACTAGTAGAGTGACAATAAACACAAAGTGAAGAATAGGACAGCACAATAGTTAGCCTTGACTTGTTGCCGGCTAACTTAGAACAATAGCAAGTAATCACAGAAAGAGAGTAGAAAGTTTGAGTTTGAGAGAGAGTTTTGAACCAATGTGTTCGTGTGTTGTGTATGTTAATGAGAAAGCATATATAGAGTTTGAAACTGGGTTGAATAATAAGGTAAGAATCAAAGTCAAGCGGTAATTATGGAACTAAGTATGAATTAGTATAAATTTAGTGGAAGTACTCTCTTAATTAAGGGCGTTAACTTCAAACGGTAAAGACAAATAAGGAAGGAGATCAAATGAGACTGAAATACAACACATAAGCATAGTACAGAGCATGTAATAGAGGCTAGGTTCGACAAATTCTAATTAAGAAAAATGTCTAAGAATCAATTTGACAGCATAACCAACCACAAAATAAGGCAAGAAATATTTCAGAGGTTGAAAATTAGTAAGGAAACCATCACAAGAGATGAGTGAAAGGTATCAATTACAGGAAATTAGGGATTCAAATAGGAGTAGTAAGGATTAAGGGAATTAACCCAAATTGCTATAAAATAAACGAAATAATCGCAGCATAGGCAAGAAAGAATAAAAACAGAAATTATAGTAAAGTAAAAATCACATAAAGTCAGGAATTCAACTAGAAAGAATAGTATTAATTAGAGGAATTAACACAATTTATGTTAATAAATAGAATAAATATAGTATAGGCGGTAGAAGCAAAATCAGAGACCCTAATGAGCATAATAGGGTATAAATCATAGAAACATAGAACATATTCATGAATAACAGACATGCGAACGAATTAAACGAACAAATAGGAAAGGACAGTTCTCAGAATCCAAGATAAAGACCAAGAATTAGGGTTTTCATCATAATGAATCAGATAAAAGGAAAAACTTAAATAAACCATTTAAACGTGGTAAAAATCATAGATTAATACCAAAATTCAGAAGAAAAAGCGTTTTGAAAAGGGGTTAATAAATCCTAATTTGAAGATAAAGAGTAGTTTTAGAAGAAACTAGAGAAATCCTTAAGAAAACAGTAAAAATAACTCAAATAGGCTCAAATCTTGTTACAGATCTTAGAAATCAAGAGTCAAAATCAGGGTTTCAGAGAGAACCCAGAGATGGAGAGATGGAGAGATTCCGACCTAGAAACTACAGGTTCTAGCCGAGATGGTAGAATCTTACTCAGGTGGTCATGGACAGACTAATAATGACGTAGAAACCATGGGAGGTGAGTTGAACTACCTCTGGTTCATTTGAGGACCTCAAGGTAGCAGTAACCCGGTGTAGGAAGGAGCTTTGGGGTTGGGATGGTGGGATGGTGGGGAGACCACCATAGTTGCCGTAAGTCGATGGCCAGTGAGAGGAGATAGGTTTCGCAGAGAGTATTTTGAGAGAGATGAGAGATGTAAAAGCGGAGAGGATGAGAGAAAATGAGAGGATGGGAATGAGGGTTTGGGTGGGTAGTCTTTAGGTTAATTATGGTATTGGGGGGATCTGAACCGTTGATTAGAATTGATCAACTGTCCAGATTGGACAAGGGATTGGTTCGGGTAGGATTTAGGTTTGGGCCTGGGTATTGGGCTGATCAATTTGGGGTTTTGGGGCTGGTTTAATTGGGTTATAATTAAAATAAAATGGGGCTATTTGTTAAATACCCAATTAAATTGAATAAAATAACTTATAAATTGGCTAATAATTATACAAAATGAATTTTATACATAGAAAATAGTTAAAAATGATTACCTAGTATTTAAAAAATACAAATGCTTAATTTCCGATCAAAATAGTATAAAATCATATAATTGGGTTATAATTGCAAAGTTATTGCAATTATAGCCAAAATATGCCAATTTGGCTATTTATGAAATAATTTGGTTTAAATATAACCATAAGTAATAAATTAAATCAAGAGATGCTTTTGAAAGCATTTATAATGCCATTTTGTAATTATTTATTGGGAATAAAATACTAGATAAATTAATAAAAATATAGGAAATTATAAAAAAATACCAATTGCTATTAATGCATGATTTTGAAGGTATATATGCAATTTTAAAAATATTTTGGAGAAAAATTGGGTATCCACAGTGATTATTCAAAGCTATGCATAAACTCTAGGGGTCTCAAACAATAAAGATATGCAACAAATAAAAAAAAGGCATTAGAACAGAAAGTTATTAAATACCGTGTCAATCAAAGGTCGACCACAATATGCAAGTGAGTGGAACCAATCCTTCATGGTCACATGACACGAGCCAAAAGTAAAAGTTTCTGCAAGCTTATTTACTTCATTGGTATATATTTTTGGCACTTCAAATCACAAAAAATAAAAAGTAATCAGAACTACCTTCATTGACAAGTATAAAATCAGAACATGAAAGATTAAAGAAAGTGAAGATACCTTCACCTCGTATCCATCCCATTATCAACAAACGCGCAAAACTCTTTAGCCAATGGCGACAATGGATCAAAATCATCAATTTCGATCATGAAAGAGTCATTGATATAAAAAATGAGCTTGTGCACCTATCATGATGCCCCTGAATCAAAAACTAGCAAATATGGAGATTTGGCATATTTTCCTAGTATTTTCTATCGAACTGACTGTTTGGGAGAAATGTAATTATCTTTTACATCTATGATGGATGGTTTGTAAAGCACAATTAGGGACATCTGTAGCATATCTAAATCTCCATCGCCAATGTCATCCCAAAATGTGTCACTCTTGACATTACTTGTTGCTCCTTAGACAGAAAAAACCAACAATAAAAACCTTTCAAAATGAAGAAAAGAAAAATCAAACAAAAAAAGATAAAATACAGAACAAATACCATGATTAACATCATCAGTAACTTGCTCGCCAGCTAGCGCGTTGTCTTGATTCACTTGATCGACAAAGTCAGGAACAACATCATATTGATAGCCACCAAATTCACCCAGACCAGATGTATTGTCAGCAGACACGCGTTAATGAATCTAATAAAAACAATAAAAAGAGAAGGCATAATTGTTGCACGATGATTCATAGAAGGCATAATTGTTGAGTGATTTGGTTTTATCAGTAAAGAATTACCTTAGAATCAGTAACGTCCTCCTTCGTTTGCTTGGTTTCCTTCATATTTAGAAAACTGAACACTTTTTCAAAGGAAGAAACTACATAATTGTTGAGTGTCGTAACTGTATCAGTCAACTACAATAAAAGTAAATCAACAACCATGTTTATAACCAAAAAATCATGTATATACAAAAAGTACCGATAAACTACAGAAAAGCTAAAGCTCCAGTACCTTTCCAACAGCACTCCTCAACTTCTCAACTTTAGCATTCAACATATCAATGCACACAGAAGGATCATAACTTGGGTTAGGTTGTCGATCCATATTATGAGGAAAAGTTCATTTAGACTGTTGCTCCATATTATGAGGATAAGGTCTTTTAGGCTGTTGCTCCATATTCTGAGGACAAGGTGGAGATGCAGTGAAAAAATCATCAGTGTGAAAGGCAGGCACCCCCTTGATGCAACATCATCGGCATTAACTTAAAAAGCATGTCGATGTTCAGAGTTGACATCTCTTCACAAGTAGGGAAAATGTTCCTATAGTTCAACTACAAGAAGAAGAACTGGATTACAATAGTAGAAAAAGGAAATTGTGACATATTCATAAATATACATACTTACAGAAAAACTGAAATCATATATGAAGAAGTTTTATGGTACAAAATGTGTACCTTGTCGATACTAGATATGATCACCCCACAAGTCAAATCTGCATATGTTGGAGTTTCAGCAACTTTCCAATTAAGAATGTGTGGCACATTTGTGCCAACACGAACAGCTGGATACTTGTCAACCATAGAGCAACACTCAAAAAACCATATTTGTAATGCAAGTGGCAAACCTCCAAGCCTATACATTGTCAAATAGTCACACTGTATGTCCCTCATTGTCTTTAAAATATCTTCAAACTTTTATCCAAAGCATACGTCTCATATTGACCATTTTCAATGATATCAAAATCATCTTTGTTGATACCATGATCATTGGCATATGAGAATATGAAATGATGACAAACACCATCAAGTCCATCTTGTACGCATCTTCGTCCGACTTCTAGTCCTTTTTCTTGAAGCGATCAAGAAGTTGCCCCCTCGTTATAGCCTTTTTTCCATCTCCTGAAAAATACTCTTTTAGCAACCTATTGATATCTGGTTTGTCATAGAAAGTGGCGTCATCTTATACACACTTCAAACTAGTGATAATAGAAAACTCTCCAATGCCAAAACACAGTAAACAACCATTAATTTTCACCCACAACTCCCTTTCCCGTCCTGGGACGACTTCCCTCAATAGTATACAATGAATAAGTTAATTTTAAATTTGAATTTGAGGGAGGTCCAAGAAGTACCCAAAACAACTAGCACATAACATCTGAAGCTATGTGTCAGTCAAACATTGCTTCAAAATGCTCATAATATCAGTCTTGGTATGGGAACTAATCCTATTGTGGAAATGATCAACTGGTTGTATATAGAAGTCTCCAACCTTGCATATGAAAAAATAACAAGAAATATATCAGAAACAAAAATTATACTAAAACATTGTATAAACATGTATAAATCAGTGTAGTAGTACTTGTATAAAGATGTATAAACAGCAGTATAACTTTGTATGAAATTGTATAAGCATGTATAAAATTAATAGCAACACGGGGAATACCTTCAGCTTAGCTTTTCTCTAATTCAATTTGCAGCGAATAGAAAACCTTTTTTCTTTCGATATGCAATCAAGACCACTCTCAACATCGGCCTTGATCTTTCTCTTATTCTGTTTAACATTGGGGCACACATCATCTTCATTAACCAAATCAACTTTCATCTGTTCTTTTGATTTTTTAGGTCTCCCACATTTCTTACTCCTTATTCTAACGATGTTAACCGGAGTAGAAGTATTACTCGTTTACGAACGAGTCATTTGACTGCTCTTTTCTTGCAACTTTTTTGTAGGAGCAGGAGATTCAAAATCATCATCATCGGGAGCTTGGACATGCGTATTCGCTTTAGAAGCAGGGGTTGAGGGCAAGTCCCTCGATGATTTAATTGGAGTAGGAGTATTCCTCATTTGTGAACGAGTCATTCGACTGCTCTCTTTTTGTGAGTTTTTAGGAGGAACAGAAGACTCAAAATCATTATCATCTGGGGCCTGAACATGCACATTAGCTTCAGAATCAGGGCTTGAGGGCAAGTCCCTCAATCTTTTCGCAAAATCAAACTGAACGCCTTTTCCAGCAACCTTTATTTTGCTTTTAGAAGCAGGTATTTTTGAACGCATTTTCTACAACAAAACAAACAAAAAAAGCTTTAACAAAAGTGAAGATAAGTGAAGAAAAATATAAAATTAAACCAAAAATAAAGGCATGAACACAAAGTAGAGGCCAATTTTCCCAAATTGTAAACAAAACTCAAAAAAATAAAAGATTCTAACCTAAAAGTCAAAATAACAAAGCATGCAAACTGAAACATCAAGTTTAGGCCCAGAACGAAGATAGAAGGAACACAAAATCAAACGAAAAACACAACATTGTAAACAAAATAGTCATAATCAGAAAAGCAAAAAAATTAAAAATAAAACAAAATTCAAAACCAAAACTGTGGTAAAAGCATAAAATAAAATGAAAATTACCTGAAAATAGGAGTGAAAGCTCAAAAAAGTACTTGAGACCCAACAATGGAGGTTGGTTGCCTTCGTCTCTAAGAAAAGCGTGAGGAAGAGAGAGAAAAAAAAACAGAGAAATTGAAATTTAAAAACTAAAACTGTTGTTTTAATATTTGTGGGCTACCGGGTGAAAACTAAATTTCAAGACATATACAACCTGGGCTAAACCTTGTAAACTAGGCTCTGATACTAACTTGTCACGACCCAATTCCCGAACCCGGCCGTGATGGCGCCTCTCTTGAAGATAAGGCCAGCTAGAACAACGCAAACACCTCTTTTCAAACAATTAATTACCATTAACAAATCTAAAAAATGTTTAACATAGCCATAAATGTAGAAACAACAAAAATAAATAGGGAAACCATCCCGACACAGCCCAAACCGGGGTGTCACAAGTCATGAGCTACTACAGAGTTTACTATAAGTCTACAAGACATGAAATCTATTACAATAGTCTGAAGAAAACATAAATGATAGAAGATAAGGGAGACAAGGGGCTGCGGACGTCAACAACTACCTCGTAACTCCAAATCGCTGCCTGGTTTAGAAGGAATCAGCGCTCAGGTGCGGACTCTATTATGCCTGAATCTGCACACATGGTGCAGGGAGTAATATGAGTACTCCGATCAGTGAGTAATAACAATAAATAATGGCTGAAAGCATGAAAACACATAAAAGCACAAAGCAATTCTATATCATGCAGTAAATCACTTAAAGAAGTAAAACCGTGAAGAGTCAAATGAAATCTCCTTTTAAAATAGGTAAATCAGGTAAAAACAACAAGCAAATAGTGAGTAGCAATCTGCCCCTCGGGCCCAGTATCAATCGCTTGGAACAGTGTCAGCCTCTCGGGCTCAGTATCAATCACTCAGCATAGTATCAGCCCCCCCGGGCTCAATATCAGTCACTCAGCATAGTATCAGCCCCTCGGGCTCACTTTTAGATCATATGGGTACCTGCACTTACTGTGGGTGTGCAGACTCCGGAGGGGCCCCTTACGGCCCAAATGCTATATCAAGCCACCTCGTGGCATCATCACTCGGCACTCGGCCTCACATCACTCGGCCTCCTATCACTCAAGCCACCTCGTGGCATATAAAGCATCTCATATCACTCATCATATCCTCACATATGTCCCTCGGCCTCACTCAGTCCATAAATCATCACAAGCCCCTCGGGCATCAGTAAAATAGTAGTCTCAGCCCAAACAACATTTGGAAATATCATTTAAATCTCAAAATTCAATTATGAGTGGCTGAGTTGTAAAACAGTATTAATCGATAGGACTGAGTTCAAGTAATATATCAAAATGGTGAGGAAATAGTGATAAAAGTCCACGAAGGATCAAATAGTCGGCATGAAGCCCAAAATATGGCAATAAGCCCAAATCATGTTGATAACAAACATATCTCAGTAAAATACGCGATAAAAACATCAATCGGGACGGACCAAGTCACAATCCCCAATAGTAAATAAACTCGCGCTCGTCATTAAGCACGTGTTTCACCTCAATATAGCACTACGTTGTGCAATTCGGGGTTTCAAACCCATAGGGCATCATTTACTATCATTATTGTCACAACCCAAAATCCATGTGACGACCCGACCCGTCGTCGCGTGAGTTACCACCCCGTTTTCCCCATTTCCTGCTTTTTTATGCTTCATTGTTAGTGTCTTGTGTGAACGGGTTGAATTAGGTTGATTTTAGAAGGAAATGAGACACTTAGTCTCTTTAAGGAAGGGTTGTTTTGGAAAATTCAACCGGATATTGACCTATGAGTTAGAGGGCTCGGATGTGAATTCGGATGATTCGGTTAGCTTCGGGGGATGATTTTTGACTTAGGAGTGTGATCGGAAGTGATTTTGGCGGTCTAGTATAGAATTAGGCTTGAATTGGCGAAGTTAGTATTTTGGCGAATTCCGGTTGATAGGTGAGATTTTGATCCGAGGGTCGGAATAGAATTCCGAGAGTTTCTGCAGCTTCTTAAGTGATTTGGGATGTGTGCGTAAAATTCCAGGTCATTCGGAGGTGATTTGGTTAGGTTTTTGATCGAATGCGTGTTTCGGAAGTTTTTGAAGAACTTAGGCTTGAATCCGGTGAGAATTGATGAATTTAGTGTTGTTTGATGTGTTTTGATGATTGGAACAAGTTTGAATGATGTTTTAGGATGTGTTGGTGCTTTTGGTTGAGGTCCGGGGCCTCGAGTGAGTTTCATATGGTCAATCGGATCATTTTTGGCTTTGAGAAGTTGCAGATTTTTTATTTCAGGTGTTGCAGAGATTTATCTCTTCGCGTTCGCGAGCGGGGCCTCGCATTCGTGAAGAAGGATTTGGAAGGCAGGTATTTAAGCCTTCGCATTCGCGTTAGAGGCTCGCGTTCGCAGAAGGCAAAGGGTGTGGAGCTTCGCGTTCGTGCCAAGCAGTTCGCGTTCGTGTTCGCGTAGGAGAGGCCTGGGCCCCGTTGGCAGTGTTCTTTGCATTTGCACTTTGAAGCTCGCATTTGCGTAGTTGTAATAGTTAAAGACTCGCATTCGCAGACAAGGCACCGCATTCGCGAAGGGTAAAATGGTCGGTGGGATTTTTTGTGCATCGCGAATGCGAGAAGGGCCTCGCGTTCGCATAGAGGAAAAGAGGCCTGGACAGAAGGGTTTTTAATAATATTTCATCCGCGAGCTTAGCCTTATTTTCACCATTGCTGAGCATCCTTGCGAGCTTTTGGACGGGAGTTGATGAGGATTTCGACTGGGATTGATTGGAGGTAAGCCCTATGAACTAAAAACACAATTATATTGTGAAATTGACCTTGAAATCCATGGAAACTTAGCAAAAAGGGGAAGAACTAGGGCTTGAGTTCTAATATTTCAAATTAGGATTTGAGGGGTCATTTGGACTCCGATTTTGGTATTCTTTATATGTATAGACTCGTGGAGAGATAAGGAACCCATTGGTATAAGAATTTTTGAGTTTCAAGAAGCGGGCCCGGGGCTCGAGTTTTGCTAATTTTAAGATTTTTGCTATTTTTTGATTGTTTTCGATTGGGTATTTCTCCATTGGCATATTGTGACGTATTCGTTGTGGTTTTGATCAGATTCGACGCACGAGGAGGTCGATTTGAGAGGCATGGGCATAGCAAGCTAGGATTTTGGTCGACTCGAGGTGAGTAATAGATATAAATGATGTTCTGAGGGTTTGCACATCGTAGTGCTATATTGAGGTGACTTGCACGTCGGGTAGCGAATATGGGGTAGAGCACCATTGGGAATTGTGACTTGGTCCGTCCCGGTAGATGAATATACTGCGTAATTGACTGAAATTCACTTATTATCATTATAATTGAGCTGATTGCTATATTTGGGCTTCGTGCCAATTGATTGAATCATTCAGGAATTGCTATTACTGGTTTCTTACCATTTTTACATATCATTGAACTCAATCCTAGTATCTAATACTGTTTTGCAAATGCAGCCATCTTTTTCTTAAAATTAAAACTTAATTAATATTTTTAATGAAGTTTGGGCTGAATATTTCTATATGATTGTGCCCGAGGGGCTTATGTGATTTTGGACTGAGTATGGGATCGGGCTGCGTGCCGCAGTGGTATTGTATTTATATTGATATGAGGCAGAGGGCCTAGTGATGCCACGAGATGGCTTATTATTGCACTTGGGCCGTAAGGGGCCCCTCCCGGAGTCTGCACACCCCCAGTGAGCGCCGTCGATGATAAATAAATGGAGCGGGCTGCACGCCGCAGCGGGTATTAAAGAATACCGGTCTATGTGTTGCATTTCATATTTAATTGTCATTCACTTCCTAATCTGTTGTAGTATTTCCATAATTGTTGTTATTGGTCTACTGACTTAATACTACTTGGTTCAAGTTGTTGTATTTATAGGATTACTTTGTGCATATTCAGGATTTCTTATTCTCAGCCTTTATTTATGTTTATTACTCACTTGGTCGGAGTACTCACATTACTCCCTGCACCTTGCGTGCAGATACAGATACACCTGAGGCTGTGTGAGGATTTCTCTGCCTAGCAGCTTATTTGACGTCCGCAGTCCTGATCTTCGTTCTATCTTATTTGCTTTATTTCCGCACTTCGAGAGAACGATATGTAGTAGGTGGATACTCATGTATTAGAGGCTCAGACTTGTGACACCGGATTTTTCGGGCTGTGTAGTTGTTTTATATGGGATTTCTGCATGTTTAACTTTTATTCCAGGATTTCAGTATTATGACTTAGTAATTTATCTATGTTAGTTAATTCATGAACTGTATAAAAATGGTTAAGGTTATTGAATTGGTCGGGCTTGCCTAGCAATGTGTTGGATGTCATCACGACCGGGGTTGGGGTCGTGACAATCCACCAAGGGTCGCAATGGCGCCGGACACTGCCGTCAGGAAAGCCAACCAAATTACTTAATCAAATTCTCGTTCTACTACCTTTGAAATCTAGGATTTTCCTTCAAAATTTAGTAATTTAAAAGATAATTGCCTCAATCAAATTTAAATGATAAGCAGTCATTACAAAATACCTCCAAACTATCCCAGAACCCGGTGTCACAAGTGCATGAGCAATTTCTAAGAAATTGAATAAAGTACAATAACTGTCCGGAACACAATATGGGACAGAAAATAAATACAGATAATTGAAGAGACTATGTTGACTGCGGATCGCCTCGAGAAAATACAGCTCACCTAGTCTCCGTGTCAACCATCCGCGATGCCTCTAGGCCACTAGAGTTGCATATACCTGTGCAAAAAAAATGCACAGAAGTGTAGTATGAGTATGAAAACAACGTGTACTCAATGAGTATCCCGTCTAATCTCAAAGAAGTAGAGACGAGATGGTCAACTTTGATACTTACTAATGATCCAATAATGATTTATCCATAATATATTAAACCGTGGATTTTTATAAACATGATTATAATTCAATGGGTTGAAGCAAATAAACAATTCTTTCTTTTATAGAAAATAATTCTTTTTCATCATTTATACACATATTCTTAAGCCAAAAGAGGCAGCAACAACTTCAATAAGTTTCAAGGCAAGCAATACAATCATGCGCAAATCATACCGAGGTCAACGGCCGCTCCAACAAAAATGTAAATTGTGCACTGCCGAGGGTCAAACGACGCGAACCATAGATGCATCTATTTAATCTGCCGAGGCATTCGGCCCGCTCCAAAAATAAACATATAGAGACATTCAATCAAGAAGTCAACATGAAGCAATTATTCAAATAAAAGCTAATTCTCTTTTAACAATTTAAGAAAATGAGGTTTAGATATTTTTAGAAATTCATTTACTATTTCGATGTGATTTTAGCAATTCAATTATCCATGAGATTACAAATATTCCAAGTATAGCATGTTTTTGGGTCCTAGACTACCCAGACAATAGCATAATAGTAGCTACGCACGGACTCTCGTCACCTCGTGCATACGTAGCCCCCACAAATAGGAGCACATAACCAATTAACTCACCTATGGGGACAATTCTCTCTTACAAGGTTAGAAAGGAGACTCACCTCGCTCCGAAGATCCATAACCGGCAATCCACGCCCTTCCGAAGACTCGAATCGATGCACAACGCTCCAAAACTAGCCAATAATTAAGCAAATTCATTAATATATACTTAGTTACTCATTATAATCCAATTTTTAGAAATTCCTAACCCCGATCGAAAAGTTGACGAAAATGCCCTCAGGCCCACGTGCCCGGAAATCCAAATTTTTTTGAAGATAAACTTTACCCATAAACTCACGAACTCAAATATATGATCGCATCTGCGGTCCTCGAGCCCTGATCAAAAATCCGCTTCTGTGGCTCCCTTTCCGCTTTTGCGGAGCCACTCCTGCGGTTAACCCACCACAAAAGCGGTTATACCAGCAACTAGACCCTTCAGCTGTCCAAAAATTCCAAATTTCGAACCGTTAATCACCCGAAATCCACCCGAGGCCCCTGGGACCCCAACCAATCATACTTACCAATCCCAAAACACATTACGGACTCGCTCGAGGCCTCAAATCACATCAAACAACGCTAAAATCATGAATCGACCTCCAATCCAAAATGAACTTTAAGATTTCAAACTTCTATTTACGATGTTTAAACCTATCAAATCATGTCTGATTGACCTCAAATTTTGCGCACAAGTCATATTCGATATTACAGACCTACTCCAACTTTCGGAATCGGATTCCGACCCCGATATCAAAATGTCCACTTCTAGTCAATCTTCTTAAAACCTTCAATTTTCTATCTTTAGCCAAATGACTTCAAAATGACCTACGGACCTCCGAATTCACTCCCGATCGCGCTCTTAACTCCAGAATCACCATACGGAGCTATTCACAGACTCAAAATCTCAAACGGACATCATAAACACTGAAATGCACTTCAAGCCAAACTTATGAAATTTCTTCTAAAATACTAACTTCCAGAATATGCGCCAAAATGCTTCCGGGTTATCCAAAACCCCAACCGGGCATACGCCCAAGTCTAAAATTATCATACGAACCTGCTGGAATGTTCAGATCCAGATTCTGAGGTTGTTTACTCAAAAGTCCCATCCTAGTTAATTCTTTCAACTTTAAGCTTCCGAAATGAGAATTCTCTTCCCAAATCAACTCCGAACTTCCCGAAACTCAATTCCGACCGTGCGTACAAATCGTAATACCTGAATTGAAGTTGCTCATAGCCTCAGACTGTTGAACAATGCGCTAGGACTTAAAACGACCTGTCGGGTCGTTATAATTACTCACCTCAAGCCAGCCAAATCTCTAGCTCGATATGCCCTTTCCTCTCAAATCGGCATCCTCGCGCGTCGAATCTAACCAAAACCACAATGAATACGTCATAATAGGCTAAGGGAACATAACCCAATCGAAAATATCGAAAAATAGCAACAATCTCGAAATTGGCAAAACCCGAACCCCGGGCCCACTTCTCGAATTCCAAAAAATTTCACTCAACGGGTTCCTCATCTCGCCACGAGTCTATACATATCAAGAACTCCCAAATCCGAGTTCAAATGACCCATCAAAAGTCAAGCCCTAGTTCTTCCCCCTTTTTGCTAAGTTTTCATGAATTTCTAGGTTGATTCTACAATTAAATCATGTTTTTAGATCATAGAACTCACCTCCAATCAATCCCAGTCGAAACCCTCTTCTATTCCCATCAAAAAGCTCTCAAGGATGCTCAACAATGGTGAAAATTAACTTAGCCTCGCGGAACAAATAATGATTTAAAACCCTTCTACCCAGTCATTAACGCTTCTGCGGTCATAATCTCGCTTCTGTGACTTCCGCTTTTGCGGTCAATTTTTGCTTATGCGGAATTTTACTTATGTCCATGTTTCGTTTCTGCGGTCCAATTTCCGCTCCTGCGGAATTTGCTCAAGTCCCATGTACTGCTTCTGCGGTCTAAAAGTCGCATCTGCGACTCCGCAGATGCGGTCCCCACTCCGCTTCGGCGGTCCTGCCAAGCCCACTCAGAAACCGCTTTTGAGACCTATATTCCGCACCTGCGAGACCGCTTCTGCGGTTCCCTTTCCGCAGAAGAGGAAATACCAGAAGCAGCAGGCCTGCAATTTGCACAAGTCTAAAACTCATCCCGATAGCCATCCGAAATCACCCCGAGGCCCCCTGGACCTCAACCAAAAGTGCCAACCCATCCTAAAACATCACCCAAACTTGTTCCAATCATCAAAACACATCAAACAACACCAAAACCATCAAATTACATCGGATTCAAGCCTAAGTTCTTCTAAAACTTCTAAAACACGCATTCATTCAAAAATCCAACCAAAACACCTCCGAATGACCTGAAATTTTGCACACACATCCCAAATCACCTAATGAAGCTACAACAACTCTCGGAATTCCATTTCGACCCTCGAATCAAAATCTCACCTACCAACCGGAAATCGCCAAAATACTAACTTTGCCAATTCAAGCCTAATTCTACACCGGACCTCCAAAATCACTTCCGATCACGCTCCCAAGTCACAAATCATCCCCCGAAGCTAACCGAATCACCGAAAATCACATTCGAGCCCTCTAACTTATAAGTCAACATCCGATTGATTTTTTCGAACCAAACCTTCCTTAAAGAGACTAAGTATCTCATTTCCTACCAAAACCTCTCCAAACCAACTCGATCATATAAGATACAGATAATGAAGCATAAAAAAGCTTAAAATGGGGAAAACGAAGCGGTAACTCATGAGACGACGGATCAGGTCGTCACAAGTTAAGCTCAAGATATTATGGAGCAAATATTAAGAAAAGCAACATTAGAGAATTATAGTTATTTTGCAATAAAATTTTATGCTCAAAGAAATTTTTCTTTAAGTACCTTTTTGACAGGTAGCTAACGTTTACCCTTAGAGCTTGTTTAGAAAGCCACCTTGGAATAAATTTGGGTGTAATTGGGTATAATTACATAGTTTGGCATGTTTGTTTGGCCAAGTAATTACTTGGTCAGCATGGAATTGGGTGTAATTGGAGGGGTGTAATTACTCTCCAATTCTCGAGGGGAGGTGAGAATTGGTGGTAATTACATTCCAATGTTGCTTTTTAGTTTCTTTCCTTTTTGTTTTTATTTTAATTTATTTTTTTTTAACTTTTTATTTCTATTATTTAAATTTTTTAATTTATTTTTATTTTTTAATTTCTTTTGAAATTTTAAAAAATATTTTTCTTTATACATTATTTATCTTTTATTTCTCTATATTTACTTCTTGTGATTCCATATAATTGCTTATATTTTATTTTTTATTTATTTTATTATTCTATTTTTTTAAACTACACCTCCTAATATAAGAAATAATGAGTCATTAACAAACTTGACATATAATGAGTGATACAATTAAAGTAGAATTTCGTTGTTGAACATGGTTATAAACTCATCACGTTTCCTAATTATTAAGTTGCACTGGAACTTACTATTATTATGTTGGAATTTGACATATAATTTTTTTTTACTTTTAAAAATGTGTTATATTCATGATTTCAATTTACTTGTTTTAGTAGTATTGGCTGACATTGCATATTGTTCATTTGTAGTTAGAATTGATAGATTAGTCTTGTCAAATATTTGAATAATGTTATAACATTATATTTGTAAATATTAATTTATTTTATCAAACATGAACTTCATGATGTTCTTACAAAGCGTATATTTTATTTTTGTAAGTATCAAACTAAATATTATTTATTTAAAAAATATATAAATTATTTGTACAATATTAGTTATAAATATATGATTACTAAATTAATGGATATTCACGAAAAAATATACATCTTAAATACAAAATATAATATCATTTATACTTATAAAAATTTATATGCATATATTTATTATATTAACTTTTAAGTTTTGATAATTACTTAATTTGAAATTTAATTTAATTGTGTAATTACACTTGTGCAATCAAACAGTAAACTTGTAATTGCACTATGACAAACAAACATGTCGTAGTAATTACACAACTATATAATTACTGAGGTGTGTAATTACTACCATAGTAATTACATCAATTTCAATTACAGGGTGGCTTTCCAAACAGACTCTTAAATTTTTCTCATTTTTAGTGCTACCGGTTATACTTGTGCTACCTACTTCACTTAGAAAAAAATTCATGAAAGGTAAACAGTTCTTCGAAGAAATGCTGTGGAATGCATACCTCTTGTAGTCGAAAAGGTATCTTACTTCTCTAAGCACAACTGGAGACAATATGCATTGGAATTACAACAAGCATGGTGGAGATCGCGTGATTACAAGGAAAATCTATTACATTTTTTTTACTTGTTTAATGTACGAGTGTTTCAATGGACATTATGCACGCCTATTAAAAAGGGAATCTCCGACGTCCCAGGACTTTGGACACTACAGACTCCAACGGACATCTTCAAATAATATAATAACTACTACATTCAAGGTGCTGGGCATGGCATGTTAATGCATTCACGCATGGTTGCAGATGCCAAGAAAGAAAGTACACATGGAGGATATAATCTTTGGGAATTTAAAAAGAGGACCTTTGAAAATAATATTAAAATGGTCAAAAGCATGGAGCAAAAACCACATCAGGCGTAGAGGTGCTGGAGAGCATATTCACACATGGATACACATGCCTAGAAATAAGGTACAAATGGAAGACATAAACTTTGGGATATTAAAAAGAGCAACCTTAGAGAGTATTAAATTGGTCAAACAATGGGGCAACGCACGGGTCCAAATGTACGCTTGTCACGGTTTGGATTTGCTGGAAAGTGTATCTTGGGCACCACAAAGCTTTGCAAGCATGCTTCCTGTTGCACATGCTCAAACAAAAATGTGCAAATGTGGAGTTTCTCAACAAAAGGCATGGGATTTTCTACACATGTTTTAGTTGTTTTGTACGCACAACTTTAGTTCCCATGAAGCTTGTCCGAGAATACATACACGTGTGCGGGGATTCTAAAAAGGGAAATATTAGTGAGATTGATTTGGTCAAAAGAATGGGACAAATTTTGGGTATATCAACAGAAGCCATATGCAAGGGATTCTACAATACACGTTACACCACCCAAGTTCTTGAGATTCGCAAGCATGCTGGTGGTTTATTTATTCTACGCATGCTTCTTGGAAATTATGAGGTGCACGTGATTATTTACTCAACTGGAAAGAGTGTCGATTATTGCAACAGCCCTTTAGGTTGGATTTCAAACGATTGCACATGCATATGGTGGAAAACAATGGACTACGTGGAAAAGCTGAGTATATTTTTTACTTGGTTAATGCACATCTGTTTAAATGCATCATATGCAAGCCAATTCCCATATGAATCTGCGGAGTTCAAGAATTCTTTTAATACAAACAAAAGGGCCAACTAGAAGCATGATGACCAACTGACACAACTGGAATTGTTAATACTACACATGCACATTTATTTGGTCAGTTCAATGGGAGGGAATGAACATGGCACATGTGACTGTGAGTGTGTCGTTGCTCAGCCAAGAATATGCAGTTCAAATGTGAAGCTTAAACTTCATATAAGGACGAGCCAAAATTGCAATCATAAAAGAGACTACACAGAGATTAGACCAACTCAATACCTTTCAAAGCGGAAATCAACAATGAAAAATTGGACTATACTTCAAATCATGACGTACAGGCCAATGGGTACCCCTTCGAATCAGATGAAAAAATTGAATAAGGATGCATTTGTGGACGCTCATTACGCATGGCTAATTATTAATTTCAATAATCATTATAGAACAAATGTAATATCAATGTTGAGTTTAACAATCAATGGTGATAATAGTTGTCGTGTAAGCCTCAAAGTTTATTTCCTTCATTATGTTAGACCCCTGACAATGTATTTTAATTTTATTTCTATTTTATATGATAATTAACCTTGGGGACTTGCCTATGGGATTACCAAAAAAAAAGTGATTTTAAAGTCTTAAATATTAAGAATCTATAATAATATTTTAATCAAGGAAAGATTTAATATTCAAAGTTTAGTGGATTTTAAAATTGTAAATATTAGAAAAAATAACTTAAATTACAATTTTGTTCAATGTAAATCTGTATTTAAAGAGTAAAAAAAGCGAACGATATTTCGTTAAAGACTTTCGTGCTTTTAATATAGTATAGATGAGTTTGTTACGAGAGAAGAGATATATACATGTTTAATGGGGCTTCTTTACAGCTTGTTGCCATGACCCCATTTCGCCCTCCGTGAACTGTCGTGACGGCACCTAGTCCCTACGACTAGGTAAGCCTAACAAGTGCTGAAAAACAATTGAAACCTTGCGAAAGTTATAACTTAAACCAAAAATTTAACAAAATGGAAATGAAATGTAAAATGCCACTCGGCACATACAGCACAATATCTCAACCTTCTACAATACAATCCCAAAATTCGAAAACTCATGAGAACACAAGCTAAGAGAAAGATAGTAAAAATGCTCTAACTCCAGAATGTCTACATCCACAAAATGATAGAAGGGCTAATACTAAGAGATAGAATAAAGATGGACACTCTTCGGTCTGCGAACGCGGCAGATGTACTTCGAAGTCTCCAAAGCTCTCCCTGCCTCAAGGATGGTAAGTCTATGTAGTAGTACCTGGATCTGGCGGTACTCAGTAAGTGCCAAGCCTAACCTCGGTTGGGTAGTGACGAGGAAGGCCATGTCCCTACTGAGGTTAAATAAGATACATGTTTAACAGTGTGAAATGATAGTGTAATTAAATAACACAAGATTATTACAAAGTCAACAACACACAGTAAAAGAACATAACACAGTTCTGGGATAACAGTCGGGGATCTCCCAGGATACTGTCCTGTAGTCCCCAAATATAAATATCATGTCCAGTGGATCTCCCGGGTGAAGTCCCGTAGTCCAACTCATAAATGTGCAGGGGGATCTCCCGGAATGTAATTCCGTAGTCCCAAAGTAAACATACAGGGGAACTCCCGAGATACCGTCCTATAGTCTCAGTAGGGCCCTGAACTTCCTCGTCACTACCCAACTGAGGTTAGGCTTGGCACTTACTGAGTACCGTTGTGGTGTACTAATGCCCTTTTTGCGAATATTTTTCATGTGCAGATTCAGGTACCCCACTCAGGCGCACTATCCTTGAGGAAGGGAGAGCTACAGAGACTTCGAGGTACATCTGCAGCGTCCGCACAACGAAGAGTCTCCTTCTTTACTCTATCTGTAGTATTTAGCCTTCTATCGTACTCTTGTTGTAGTCATCTCTGGAGATTAGAGTATTTTTTTCAGTACTTCTTCTAGCCTGTATTCCCGTGAGTTTTTGGGTTTTGGGGTGATATTGTAGACTTCCGCATTATTGGGTTGTATATGCCAAACAACATTTATATATAGTTTTCTTTTAGTTGTTCAGTTTTAATTAATTATTCTGCAAGCTATGTTGTTTTCCACATTGTTAGGCTTACCTAGTTATAGGGACTAAGTGCCATCACGACATGTTCACGGAGGGAGAACTGGGATCGTGACAAGTTCGTATTAGAGCTCTAGGTTCATAGGAGTCACGGAACACAGGCATGCGCGAGATACCGCTGAGGCACCACCAGCAGAACCAACAGGATCCCAGGCACCTGGCACGCCTACAACTGCCACTACTACTCCAGCTCTCCAGGAGACTTTGGCTCAGTTCATGAGTATGTACACCACCTCGGCTCAGGCAGGGTTGCTTCTCCTTGCTTCAGCCACGTCCCAGGTTGGGGGAGAAGCACAGACTCCTGCCACCCGCACTCCTGAGCAGTGAGTGCATGTTGAGCAGGTTCCCGAGATTATTCCCGCACCGCCTGTAGTGTCAGTTCAGCCCAAGGACGGGTCAGCTGCTTCAGAGGACGAGCAGCAGAGACTTGAGAGGTTTAAGAAGTATGATCCCCCGGTATTCAATGGATTAGCATCAGACGATGCCTTGGGATTTCTAGAGGAGTGCCACCGTATTCTTCGCACTATGGGCATAGTATAGTCTGGCGGGGTTTCCTTCATTGCCTTCCAGTTTCGGGGAGCCGCTTATGATTGGTGGCGCACTTATGAGATAGACAGTCCAGCCGAGGCTGCCACACTAACCTGGACCCAGTTCTCAGATATGTTCATGAGAGAATTTGTCCCTCGGAGTCCCAGGGACGCATGGCGAGTAGAGTTTAAGCATTCGCACCAGGATGCTATGACCGTTTCGGAGTATGCTATCCGTTATACTAGGTTGGCCAGGCATGCACCAGCCTTGATTGCTACAGTCCATGAGAGAGTTCGCAGGTTCATTTAGGGTCTTATACCACCCATCAGATCTAGAATGGCTCGAGAGTTGGAGATGGACATTCCTTATCAGCATGTAATGAGCATTGCTAGGAGGATCGAGGGTATGTTCGCCAGGGAGCAAGTAGAGAGGGAGGCCAAGATGTCTCGAGAGTTGGGCCACTAGTCTGGTGCCCGTACCCTAGTGGCAGGTCGTCATGGCAGGGTTTATGTGGTTCGCCCCATCCATTCAGCTCTTCCAGCAGCCAATAGTTCTCCAGCTCCGCCTCCTATACCCCAGGAGCCTTACTATGCACATCCAGTTTCTAGTGCACCTCCTGCACGGGGTGCTTCCAGGGGTCAGTCCAGCAGACCTGGCCCTAGTCAGTCACAGCCGCCGCATCCTCCCAGAGCTTGTTTCGAGTGTGGTGATACACGCCATATGGTTAGGGAATGCCCCAGAGTTGTTAGGGATGCATCATCACAGACTGCTCAGCCACAGCATACTTCTCAGAGTTCTCAGGCCATGGTTACAACTCCAGCTGCTACCCCATCTACCCAGCCGGTTATGGGTGGAGGTTGGGGAGATAGAGGTCACCTTCGAGAGAGGGGCCAGACCAGATATTATGCTATTCCTGCTCGTACCAAGGTTGTTGCCTCTGACTCCGTCATTACAGGTATTATACTAGTTTATCACATAGAGGCATAGGTTTTATTCGATCCGGGCTCTACTTACTCCTCTGTGTCTTCTTACTTCTCTCCGTATTTGGGTGTGCCTCGAGATTCTTTGAGTGCCCTTATTTATGTTTCTACTCTTGTGGGGGATTCTCTTATTGTGGACCACGTTTATCAATCATGTCTGATTACTATTCGTGGTTTTGAGACCAGAGCGGATTTATTGTTACTCGGTATGGTTGACTTTGATATTATCTTGGGCATGGACTGGTTGTCGCCCTATTTTGCTATTCTTGATTGTCACGCCATGCGTAACGCTGGCCATGCCAGGTATCCGCGTATTGAGTGGAGTGGTACTTTAGATCACACTCCCAGTAGAGTTATCTCTTTCCTTAAAGCTCAGCGTATGGTTGAGAAGGGGTGTGCCGTGTATTTAGCTTATGTGAGAGCTGTCAGTGTTGATACCCCTTCTATTGATTCAGTCCTAATGGTACGAGATTATCCCGATGTGTTTCCAGCTGATCTTCCAGGCATGCCACCCAATAGAGACATTGATTTTGGCATTGATCTGTTGCCAGGCACGCAGCCCATTTCCATTCCTCCGTACCGTATGGATCCTAATGAGTTGAAGGAGTTGAAGGATCAATTATAGGGATTTCTTGATAAGTGCTTTATTCACCCCAGCGTTTCACCTTGGGGTGCTCGTGTCTTGTTTGTGAAGAAAAATAATGATTCTATGCGTCTGTGTATCGATTATCGCCAGCTGAACAAGGCTACAGTGAAGAACCGTTATCCTTTGCCTCGTATTGAGTATCTGTTTGACCAGCTTTAGGGTGCACATATGTTTTCTAACATTGAGTTGCGCTTAGGTTACCATCAATTGAAGATTCAGGAGCCAAATATCCCGAAGATTGCTTTCAGGAGTCGGTATGGCCATTACGAGTTCCTTGTTATGTCATTTGGGCTGACCAATGCCCGAGCAGCTTTCATGCATTTGATGCACAGTATGTTCAGGTCATATCTCGACTCGTTCGTCATTGTTTTCATAGATGATATTCTTATATACTCTCGGAGTCAGGAGGATCATGAGCAGCACCTGAGGACAGTGCTTCAGACCCTGAGAGAGAAGAAGTTAGATGCAAAGGTCTTGAAATGTGAGTTTTGGCTGAGTTCTGTGGCATTCTTAGGCCATGTGGTTTTGAGTGAGGGCATTCAGGTGGATCCGAGGAAGATAGAGGTCGTGCAGAGTTATCCCAGGCCGTCCTCAGCTACAGAGATTCGCAGTTTCCTTGGTTTGGCTGGTTACTACCGTTGTTTTATGGAGGGATTTTCATCAATTGTGGCCCCTATGACTAGATTGACCAATAAGGGTTCCCCATTTCAGTGGACAGAGGAGTGTGAGGCGAGATTTTAGAAGCTCAAGACAATTTTGACTACAGAACCAATTTTGATATTGCCTACCGATCCAGGGTCTTATACTGTCTATTGTGATGCCTCAAGGGTTGGCCTCGGAGCGGTGTTGATGTAGGACGGTAGGGTAATTGCCTACGCATCCAGACAGTTGAAGATACATGAGAAGAATTACCCTGTCCACGATCTTGAGCCAGCTGCTATTGCTCATGCCTTGAAGATCTGGCGTCATTCTTTGTACGGTGTGCCTTGTGAGATCTATACTGACCATCGGAGTTTGTAGCACTTGTTCATGCAAAAGGATCTAAATATGCATCAGATGAGGTGGTTAGAGTTGCTGAAGGATTATGATATTACTATTTTGTATCACCCGGGCAAGGCTAATGTGGTGGCGGATGCCTTGAGTCATCGGGCGGAGAGTTTGGGGAGTTTGGCATGTTTACCAGCTTCAGAGAGGCCTATGGCGATGGATGTTCAGGCCTTAGCCAGCTAGTTTGTGAGATTGGATCTTTCGGAGCCCAGTCGGGCTCTAGCTTGTGGGGTTTCCCGGTCTTCCTTATTTGATCATATCAGGGAGCGGCAGTATGATGACCCTTATTTTCTTGTCCTTAAGGACAAGGTCCAGCATGGTGATGCTAGAGATGTGACCATTGAAGATGACGGGGTATTGAGGATGCAGGGTCAGATTTGTGTGCCCAATGTTGATGAGCTTCGAGAGTTGATTTTAGCAGAGGCCCATAGTTCGCGGTATTCCATCCATCCGGGTGTCGCGAAGATATATCAGGACTTGAGGTAGCACTATTAGTGGAGGCGGATGAAGAAGGATATAGTTGGGTATGTGTCTAGATGCCTCAATTGCCAGCAGGTGAAGTATGAGCACCAACGACCGGGTGGGTTGCTTCAGCAGATAGAGATTCCGGAGTGGAAATGGTAGCGCATCACCATGGACTTTGTATCTGGACTCCTACGGACCTTGAAAAAGTTTGATGCCATTTTGGTGATTTTGGATCAGCTGACCAAGTCCACTCATTTCATTCATGTGTGTACCACTTATTCATCGAGCGGATGGCAGAGATTTATATCCGGGAGATCATCCGTCTGCATGGTATTCCAGTTTTTATTATTTCAGATCGAGGTACACAATTTACATCGCGATTCTGGAGAGCCGTGCAGCAGGAGCTAGGTACTCGGGTGGAGTTGAGCATAGCATTTCACCCCCAGACGAACGGACAGTCTGAGCGCACTAGTCAGATTCTTGAGGATATGCTCCGTGCGTGTGTGATTGAGTTTGGAGGGTCTTGGGATCAGTTCTTGCCATTGGCGTAGTTTGCTTACAATAACAGTTATCAGTCCAGCATTCAGATAGCGCCGTATGAGACTTTATATGGTAGGAGGTGTAGACCTCCTATAGGTGGTTTGAGCCGGGTGAGGCCAAGCTATTGGGCACAGAGTTGGTTCAAGATGTATTGGAGAAGGTCAAGATGATTCAGGATAGACTCCGTACAGCCCAGTCCAGACAGAAGAGCTACACGGACAAGAAGGTTCGTGATGTTTCGTATATGGTTGGTGAGCGGGTTCTGCTTCGGGTTTCGCCTATAAAAGGAATCATGAGGTTTGGGAAGAAAGGGAAGTTGAGTCCAAGGTTTATTGGCCCTTTTGAAATTTTGAGGCGAGTTGGGGAGGTTGCTTATGATCTTGCCTTGCCTCCCAGTTTGGCCGGGGTTCATCCGATATTTCATGTTTCGATGCTCCGGAGGTATCACGGTGACCCGTCGCACGTGTTGGATTTCAGTTCAGTCCAGTTGGACAAGGATCTATCTTATGTTGAGGAACCAGTGGACATATTGGATAGACCGGTCAGAAAGTTGAGATCAAAGAACATTGCTTCACTAAAGGTTCAGTGGTAGGGTCAGCCGGCCGAGGAGGCGACTTGGGAGACCGAGCGGGATATGCGCAGTCGATACCCTCATCTTTTCACCACTTTAGGTATGTTCTTTACGCTCGTTCGAGGATGAACGAATGTTTAAGTGTAGGAGGATGTGACGACCCGGACGGTCATCTTAGGAATTAATGCCACGATCCCCTATTAACTGCTTCCTCTAAGTTCATTTCTATTATTTTGGTTTGCCAGGACGTTCAGTGTTGGGTTTTGGAGAGTTTTAGGATACTTTGTCCCTAAATGAGAGCTTAAGTGTTGGAAAATAGTCTATAGTCGGCACAGTGTGAAGACGGCCTCGGAATGGAAATCTGATGGTTCCATTAGGTGATTTCGGGGTCGGGAGCGTGTTTGGAATGCATTTTTGGAAATCCGTAGCTAATTTAGACTTGAAATGCCGAACTTTGAATTTTTGAAGTTTTCGATCCGATAGTGAGCTTTTGATCCGAGGGTCGGAATAAAATTCCGGAAGTTGCAGTAGCACCGTCATGTTATTTGGGACGTGTGTGCAAAATTTCAGGCCATTCGGACGTGTTTTGGTTAGGTTTTTTATCGAAAGCGCATTTTGAAGAAAATTAGAGTTCTTAGGCTTAAATATTTGATTAATTCGGGTTTACGGTGTTGTTTTAGGGGTTTTAAGGGTTGGTACAAGTTTGAATGGGGTATTAGGTGATGTTGGTGCTTTGGGTTGAGGTCTCGGGGGCCTCAGGATGATTTCGAATGGTTGATGGGAAGATCGGAGAAGTGTTGCAGTAGCTGAAGCATTGCTGCTTCTGGTATTTTTGCATTTGTGGCTTGGTAACTGCAGATGCGGTACCATAGATGCGGCGTGGAGGACCGCAGAAGCGGGTTTGGCCAGGCTCATCAGGCTTCGCAGATGCGGTGGAATTTTCGCAGAAGCATATCCGCATCTGCGAGATCAGGATCGCAGGTGCGGAATTTTGGATTTTTAATGAAATGTAGAAGCGGCTTAAGTTCCGTAGAAGTGGGACCGCAGGTGCGGTCCCTTGATCACAGAAGCGGAAACCACTGGACTGAAATATGAAATTCAAGGGTTTTGTTTCAGAAGTTAGAAAAATCAAATTGGAGCTCGGGAGAGGGCGATTCTGAGTGGGTTTTGAAGAGGAGATTATTGGGTAACGTTTCTCTAATCCTTTCTAGTTATATTCCATCAATATTTAGTTAAATCCATCATTTAAATTCGAATTTGAAGATCAAAATTGGGAAAAATTGGAAGAAACTTCTTAGGCCAAAATTCTGAGTTATGAGGGGGTTTTTGATATCCGATTTGGGATATTTTTATATGATTAGACTCGTGAGAGTACGAGGGTTCTGAAAATATAAAATTTATCCGATTCCGAGACATTGTCCTGAGGGGCATTTTGGTCATTTTGCATAATTTTGCATCTTAGCTTTGAATGAAATTGTAGAATCAATTGTTTGAGATGTTATTCATAATATGTAATTGAATTGAATAGATTTGAGCCATTTGGAGTCAGATACTTGTGGCAAAGGCGTGGTTTCTAGTTGAGTTTGAGCTGGTTCGAGGTAAGTGGCTTGTCTAACCTTGTGTGGAGGACCTTTCCCCTTAGGATATGATATTTGGTAATTGAATGCCTTGTACGTGAGGTGACGAGCGCGTACTTGAGCTAATTGTTGAAAATCCAATTTTACCTTAAAAATATTTAGACTGAGTTTCTTTCTTTTCTGCTTTATTCCATTTGCAATTGTAACATGTGTTAGTTAGAAAAGCATGCCTAGTTGGTCTAAATTGCCTATTTGCTCAAGTTGCTTTGCTTGTACTACGTGAAGTATGTTAGGCTACAACTAATTGTTTCCTTGTATCTTTGGATTTCATTTCTGGATATCTTCTTGCTGTGACTATGCATTTACATTGGGACTACGGATGTGGGATTCCGATAGCTCCCCCCCCCCTCCCCGTTTGTTCACTTTGGGACTACGGGTTAGATTCCCGGTGGATCCCCCTTCACTTTTAGTTTGGGACTGCAGGTTAGATTCCCGATATATCCCCCCTGCACATTGATAGTTGGACAACGTGTAATGACCCGACTGGTCGTTTTGCTTGTACATACTTGAGCCTTTGTGTGCATTCTTGATGTTTTCTTGATATTTATGGAGCGGGCTAATCGCTTCAGTGCAAATAGATGCATCTATGGTTCATGTCGTTCGACCCTCGGCAGTGCAAAGTCTATTTTTTGTTGAAGTGGGCCGTTGACCTCGGCATGATTGCGCATGATATATATATGTTGAGATGCCTAGACATGACATGCCTACTTGCTTAGAAATTCAAAATGTAAATGGAAACTGAAATAAGGTCAAGAACCTGAGTATTGCTTTTCATTATAACATGTTAAATATTGGAGACTTTCATGCTTAGCATAACACCTTGATATTATATTATCTTGACCCTAGTAAGTATCAAGTCGACCTCTCGTCTCTACTTCTTCGAGATTATACGGGATACTTACTGGGTACATATTATTTATGTACTCATACTACACTTCTGTACTTAATTGTACAGGGTCTGAGGCTGATACATCTGGTTACCGGTCTGGTGCGCACCCTTGAGTTTGTGAAAGAGACTTCCACGGTGAGCTGCTTCCTTCCTACGCCACTCAGCAGCCGGACGAAGTCTTCCTTTACTTTTGTTGTCTTCCTTTATCTCAGACAGAAGGATAGAGAGATTCTTTTGTATATTCTACTAGATGCCCGTACTTATGACACCGGTTATTGGAACACACGCATTAGTAGACTTACTTTTGGGTTGTATTATTATGTTACTCACTTTACCTATCACTTTCGGTTTGAATCTAACTAGAGTATTCATCTCACTTAAATTCTGATAAAATTTAATGTAAGAAGTTAGAAATGTTTTCGCACTTGGCTTGCCCGGCAACAGTGTTGGGCGCCTTCATGACCTATTATGGAAATGGGTCGTGACAACATGGTATCAGAGCACTAGGTTCACGTAGGTCTCACAAGTTATGGGCAAACCTAATAGAGTCTTGTAGATCGGTACGGAGACGTCTGTATTTATCTTCGAGAGGCTATAAGGTATTTGGAAAGACTACTCTTTGTTCATTTCCTATCGTGCAGTGGGTAGTGTACCAAATTTCCCTCTTCTACTCTCTCACAGATGGTAAGGACTCGTACCGCCAATGTTCCAGACCCGGGAGAAGTTGCTCCCCCCTTTGCTAGAGGACGAGGTAGAGGCCGGGGGAGGGCACCAGCCCGTGGTAGGGGACGCGGGCGTCCTAGAGCCATTCCAGTTGCACCACCAGCAGGTCCTGCGATGGATCCCATTATTGAGGAGCAGGGCGAGCTACCCACAGCTGAGCCTACCCCCGTAGATTTCATGACAGCACGGGGATTTTAGGAGGTCATAGGCCGCATGCTACGGTTCATGGACGCTATGCCTCAGGACGGGTTATTTCTAGCAGATGCAACTACTTCACAGGCAGAAGGGGGAGCCCAGAATCCTACTACTCAGGCTCCAGGTCACGCAGTTACGGTATATTAGACTCCGGGTGCATTACCCCCAGATGGGGCTCAGCCAGTTGCTGCAGTGGCACCCCAGCCCAGGTTAGCTGTGGACGGCGATCCGCAGAAGTTATTGGGCAGATGGACTAGGGTTCACCCTCTAGTCTTTAGGGGTTAGCGTCATGAGGATGCTCAGGACTTCATAGAAAGGTGCAGGGAAAGACTGCACAATGTGAGGATATTGGAGTCGCATAGAGTTGACTTCACTACTTTTTAGCTTGAGGGCAGGGCAGGGTACCAGCTAGTGATTGAGATTGCACGCAAGATTGAGGGTTATCGTCTGAGGGGTAGAGAGAAGATGCAGCAGAATAAGAGGTCTAAATTCTCCGGAGAGTTTAGAGGCGCCCCAGCTAGGGGTAGAGGTCAATTTGGGAGGGTTCAGCCTAGCAAGCCCCCAGTTTTAGCACCACCACCTACTCGGGGTGCTCTAACGCGCTCTTATTTCAGTGACATGCCAAAGAGTTCTTACCACCCATCATCTATTTAGGGTTCCTCTAGTGGGTATTCAGGTCCTCCGAATTCTTCCAATTCTTATTTCAGTGCTATGCCGGAGAGTTCATACCGCCCACCGGCTATTCAGGCTTCTTCCAGTAGATCTTCTAGTTTTCAGAGTTAGCCCTCCGGATAGCAGGTCACCTCACCGTATTGCTTTGAGTATGGAGACCCCGGTTTACGTGAGGAGATATTGCCCCAGACTTCGGGGCAAGGCGGTACAGCAGGGACAGCATCCCATGACTCCAGCACCAGCTGCCCAACCACCTAGAGTTGGAGGGCAGGCTGGTAGAGGTCGTCCTAGAGGTAGAGGCCAGGCAAGGAGGGGTCAGCCAGCTATTGCTCAGTCAGGTGGAGGCCAGCCAGCCGGTGCTCCAGCTAGATTCTATGCTCTTTCGTCTAGGCCAGATGCATTGGCCTCAGATGCCGTCATCACAGGTATTATTTCCGTCGGTGGTAGGGATGCTTGGGTATTATTTGATCTAGGGTCTACTTATTCATATGTATCATCTCTGTTTGCTTGCTTCCTGGTTATTTCTCTTGAGCCTTTGGGTGTTCTTGTTCATGTGTCCACTCCTGTGGGTGATTCTGTGGTTGTGGATCGGATCTACCGATCCTGTGTGGTCATTTTTTGCGGTTTCGAGACTAAAGCAGATCTTTTGTTACTTGATATGATCGATTTTGAGGTCATCCTGGGAATGGAGTGGTTATCTCCACATCACGCCATCCTTGATTGCCATGCCAAGACTGTTTGACTAGTGATGCCAGGATTGCCGAGATTGGAGTGGAAAAGTTCCACAGTTGATACGCCTGGCAGGGTCATTTCCTTCCTGAAGGCTCAGCACATGGTCGAGAAAGGGTGTTTGGTTATTTAGCTTATGTTCGAGACACCACTGCAGAGTCTCCAACGATTGATTCAGTGCCAGTAGTCCGAGAGTTCATCGATGTTTTTCCTTCTGATCTTCTTGGCATGCCTCCAGATCGTGATTTTGATTTGGCCCCAGGCACTCATCCTATATCTATTCCACCGTACCGTATGGCTCCAAAGGAGTTGAAGGAGTTGAAGGAGCAGCTAGATGAGTTGTTAGTAAAGGGGTTTGTTAGGCCCAGTGTATCAACTTGGGGCGCACCAGTGCTATTTGTGAAGAAGAAGGATAGGACTATGCGGATGTGCATTGATTACCGCCAGTTGAACAAAGTCACCATCAAGAACAAGTATACGTTGCCTCGTATTGATGATTTGTTTGACCGGCTGCAGGGCGCTAGGGTGTTCTCTAAGATTGACCTAAGGTCAGGGTATCATCAACTGAAGATTCGGGACTCGAATGTTCCGAAGACTGCATTCAGGACTAGATATGGCCACTATGAGTTTCTGGTGATGTCCTTTGGTTTGACTGATGCCCCAACAACATTTATGGATTTGATGAACAAGGTATTCAGGCCTTATATTGATTCCTTTATTATCGTCTTCATTGATGACATCTTGATATACTTACGTAGCCTAGGGGAGCACGAGCAGCATTTGAGAGTAGTGCTTCAGACCTTGCGAGAGCGGAAGCTATATGCTAAGTTCTCCAAGTGTGAGTTTTAGCTAGAGTCAGTGGCATTCTTGGGGCATGTTGTGTCAGGAGAGGGTATTAAGGTTGATCCCAAGAATATTGAGGCAGTTCAGAGTTGGCCACGCCCTACTTAAGTGATCGAGATCAGGAGTTTCCTGGGGTTAGCAGGTTATTACCCCCGATTTGTGCAGGGCTTTTCATCCATTGCATCACCTTTGACCAGATTGACCCAGAAGGGTTCCCATTCCGTTGGTCCGATGATTGTGAGGAGAGCTTTCAGAGGCTCAAGACAGCTTTGACCACGACACCAATTCTTGTATTGCCTTCCGGTTCAAGGATGTACACGGTATATTGCGATGCTTCATGTATCAGTTTGGGATGTGTATTGATGCAGGAGGGGCGAGTTATTGTATATGCCCCCCATCAGTTGAAGGTTCATGAGAAGAATTACCATGTGCACGATCTAGAGTTAGCAACGATTGTTCATGCTCTTAAGATATGGAGGCATTATTTGTATGGGGTGTCATGTGAGGTTTACACTGATCATCGTAGCTTGCAGCACCTGTTCAAGCAGAGGGACCTTAATTTGAGGCAGCGCAGGTGGCTGGAGTTACTAAAGGATTATGACCTTACCATTCTTTATCATCCGGGCAAGGCAAATGTGGTCGCGGATGCCTTGAGCAGAAAGGCAGAGAGTATGGGTAGTTTGGCATTCATTCCAGCAGAGTAGAGACCATTAGCTTTGGATATCCAGTCCTTGGCTAACAGACTTGTGAGGTTGGATATTTCAGAGCCCAGCCGAGTTCTAGCATGTGTGGTTGCTCAGTTGGGGCAGATTAAGGCTCGCTAGTTCGATGATCCACATTTGGCAGTTCTCAGAGAGACGATACTTCAAGGAGGTGCCAAGGAAGTTTCTATTAGCGAGGATGGTGTGTTACGACTTCAGGACTGTCTATGTGTTCCTAATATTGATGGTTTGAGGGAGAAAATTCTATAGAAGGCCCATATTTCGAGGTACTCCATTCATCCGGGTGCCACGAAGATGTATCTTGACTTGAGGAAGCATTATTGGTGGCGGAGAATGAAGAAAGAAATCGTGGAGTATGTAGCTAGATGTTTGAATTACCAGCAGGTCAAGTATGAACACCAGAGGCCGGGTGGCCTACTTCAGCAGATGCCTATTCCGGAGTGAAAGTGGGAGCGCATCATTATGGATTTCGTAGTTGGGTCACCGTGGACTTTGTGGAAGGTTGATTCAGTGTGGGTCATTATGGATAGGCTGACCAAGTCAGCTCACTTCATTCCGGTAGCGACTACTTATACAGCGGAGAGGTATGCTCAGATTTATATTCGGGAGATAGTCCGATTGCATGGTGTGCCGGTTTCCATCTTATCAGACAAAGGCCCTCAGTTCACTTCCCATTTTTGGAGAGCTGTTCAGAGTGAGTTGGGGACCCGTGTCGAGCTTAGCACAGCATTCCATCCTCAGACCGATGGGTAGTCGGAGCGGACAGTTCAGATCTTGGAGGATATGCTCACAGCATGTGTGATTGACTTTGGATAGCAGTGGGGTCAGTTCTTGCCTTTAGCAGAGTTTGCGTATAACAACAACTATCAGTCCAGCATAGAGATGGCTCCGTACGAGGCTTTATATGGTCGACGTTGTCGTTCTCCTATCGGGTAGTTTGAGCCTGGTGAGGCTAAGTTACTTGGCACAGATTTTACACAGTGTGCCTTGGATAAGGTAAAGTTGATTCAGGAGAGACTTTGCACAACTCAGTCCAGACAGAAGAGCTACACGGATCAGAAGGCGCGTGATGTATCATTTATGGTTGGAGAGAAGGTTCTCTTGAAAGTCTCACCCATGAAGGGCATTATGAGGTTCAGGAAGAAGGGCAAGTTGAGCCTAAGGTTTATTGGCTCCTTTGAGGTGTTGGGATGAGTTGGGAGGTTGCCTATGAGCTTGCTTTACCCCCCAGTTTAACGCGAGTTCACCTAGTTTTTCATGTTTTGATGATTCAGAAGTATCATGCCGACTTGTCCCACGTGTTGGACTTCAGTACTATTTAGTTAGATGAGAGTTTGGGCTATGAGGAGGAGCCAGTCGCCATTGTTGATAGGCAGGATTGCCAGCTGAGTTCCAAGAGGATTTCTGCGGTGAGAGTCTAGTGGAGAGGCCAACTGGTCGAGGAGGCGACCTGGGAGTCTGAGGAGGACATACGGAGCAAATATCCCCACTTATTCAACAGTCCAGGTACTTTTCTATGTCTGTTCGAGGACAAACATTTGCTTAAGAGGTGAGAATGTAACGACCTGACTGGTTGTTTTGCCTTTTAGAACCCCCTTCCCTTAAATAAAACTTCCCACGCTTGCTTTACCTAATTTATAACTTGCTGGGACGGTTGGTTCGGGAGTTGGAAGAGTTTTGAGTAAAAATATGTCCAATTGTTTCTTTAATATTCTCTTAAAAGACCAAGTTTGACTTTGGTCAACTTTTTGGGAAAACGGACCCGGATTCGAGATTTGACGGTCCGGGATAGTCCGTGGAAAAATATGGGACCTGGGCGTATGCCCGAAATCGAATTCTGAGTTCCCTAGCCCGAATAATGAATTTTTATTGGAAATTGTTAAATTGAAGTTTTAAAGAATTAAAGAAACTAAAAAATCATTGATTTCCTAGGTATCGGGCTCAAATTTTGGTTCTGAAGTTGGTACAGGTCCGAAATATCAGTTAAGACTTGCCCGTAAAATTTGGTGTCAATCCGAGTAGTTTAAGGGCATTTTGGCCAGTTAGAGGAGAATTAAGAACTTGAAGTTCATTAGTTTGATTCATTTGGTTTTAGGGGGTGAGTCCTAGAATTAGCGTTGTTTTGTGTGTTCTAAGGCTTCGAGTAGGTCCGCCTCGTGATTTCAGGCTTGTCGGTATATTCGGGCGAGGCTCGGGAGCCCCGAGCGTCAAACGAGCGAGGTTCGAGTGAAGTAGGAAAGTTGAAGAATAGCTTAAGGTTTGCTGCTTCTGCCATAACTGCATCTGCGGTTCTAGGACCGCAGATGCGGTCAGTCCATCACAGAAGCGGCCAGTGGCCAGGCCAAGAGAAACCGCAGGTGCGGCTCGAAAGCCGCTTCAGCGGACCCCAGGCCATAGAAGTGGCTCCGCAGAAGCGGACCTCAGACCGCAGAAGCGGTCTAGCCACTTTCGCCCAATTCCACAGATGCGACCCCCTTTCTGCAGGTGCGGGACCACAGATACAGTCCCCAAACCGCATATGCGAAAATCGCTGGGCAATGAGCTTCATTTAATTCGATCTCAAAGACCATTTACTTCATTTTACGCCACACTTGGGCGATTTGGGAGCTTTCAAAGAGGGGATTCCAACATAGCATTGTGAGGTAAGTAATTTCCATTCATCCTTAGTTTAAATACATGTATATTAGGTAGATTAAATACTAAAAACTAAGTAAAACCAAAGGGTTAGAGCTAGACTTAGGGTTTTAATAAAACTAAGATTTAATCATGAAATTTTCTATGAAAAGAACTAGAAATCATATATTATTGATCCTTAGGTTATGGAGAACAACTTTCTTCAAAAAATCTCGGAATCTGGGCATATGGGCCCGAGGTCGGAATTTAAGAAATTTGTGTTAAGGGTTGGAAAATTGCTTAAATAGCTAGAATTCGATCTTGTGAGTTATATTAACTAGTTCTTACTTAGTTTAACTAGTTTGGGATTGTTCGGCCTCGAATTAAGGACTTGGGCTCGTTCTTGGTAACTGGAAGTGCACTTTGGAGCGAGGTGAGTCTCCTTTCTAACCTTGTAAGAGGGAATTGTCCCCATAGGTATAATAAATGAGAATTTTCTACTAAATGCGGGGCTATGTACGTATTTGGTGATGAGAGTCCGTGCGTAGCTACTATGATATTAATTGCTTGGGTAGTTTAGGACCCACATCATGCCTAATTTGGAGTTTTCTTCTATTTAAATTGTCAATATGATCATTTATAATATGCTAGAGACTTGAGAGAAATAAAAAAAAAGGTGAACATATGAACTTGCTGAACTTTGTAAGATTTTCCTTGTATATACATGAGCCTTTGTGTGAATTCTTGATGTTTTCTTGATATTTATGGAGCGGGCCGATCGCCTCGGTAAAAATAGATGCATCTATGGTTCGTGTCGTTCGACCCTCGGCAGTGCACAGTTTATATATATATATATATATATATATATATATATATATATATATATATATATATATATATATATATATATATATATATATATATATATATATATATTGATGCCTAGACATGACATGCCTACTTGCTTAGAAATTCAAAAATGTAAATGGAAACTGAAACAAGGTCAAGAACCTGAGTATTGCTTTTCATTATAACCTGTTAAATATTGGAGACTTTCATGCTTAGCATAGCACCTTGATATTATATTATCTTGACCCTAGTAAGTATCAAGTCGACCTCTCGTCTCTACTTCTTCGAGATTAGACGGGATATTTACTGGGTACATATTTTTTATGTACTCATACTACACTTCTGTACTTAATTGTACAGGGTCTGAGGCTGATACATCTGGTTACCGGTCTGGTGTGCGCCCTTGAGTTTGTGGCAGAGACTTCCACGGTGAGCTGCTTCCTTCCTATGACGCTCAGCAGTCGGATGGAGTCTTCCTTTACTTTTGTTGTCTTCCTTTATCTCAGACAGTAGGATAGAGAGATTCTTTTGTATATTCTACTAGATGCCCGTACTTGTGACACCGGGTCCTGGAACAGACGCATTAGTAGACTTACTTTTGGGTTGTATTATTATGTTACTCACTTTACCTATCACCTTCGATTTGAATCTAACTGGAGTATTCATCTCACTTAAATTCTGATAAAATTTAATGTAAGAAGTTAGAAATGTTTTCCACACTTGGCTTGCCCGGCAATGGTGTTGGGCGCCTTTATGACCTATTATGGAAATGGGTCGTGACACTACGAGACGGTATCCCGGGAGATCCTTCAGATATACGCATATGATGGACTACGGGACGGTATCCCGGGAGATCCACTGGACAGTTGAGAAAAGGACTACACGACGGTATCCTGGGAGATCCTCATTGTTACTATTGGTATTGAGCTGTACATTTTTCATGTTTACTCCGTTCCTTGTGTAATTGTTATTGCTTTGTTTATCCTGTCTTATTCTATTGATGTACTCATTATTACTACCTGTTTTCATACTGTCAATTTATACTATGTTGCTTAACCTCAGTAGGTCCATGACCTTCCTCGTCACTACCCAACCGAGGTTAGGCTTAGCACTTACTGAGTACCGTTGTGGTGTACTCATGCCCTTTATGCACATGTTTTTCATGTTCAGATCCAGGTACCCCCACTCAGGTGCACTATCCTTGACGAAGGGAGAGCTACGGAGACTTCAAGGTACATCTGCAGCGTCTGCAGACCGAAGAGTCTCCTTCTTTACTCTATCTGTGGTATTTAGCCTTCTATCGTACTCTTGTTTTAGTCATCTCTGGAGATTAGAGCATTTTTTTCAGCACTTCTTCTAGCTTGTGTTCCCGTGAGTTTCCGGGTTTTGGGGTGATATTGTAGACTTCCGCATTATTGAGTTGTATATGCCGAGCGACATTTATATATAGTTTTATTTTAGTTGTTCAGTTTTAATTAATTATTCCGCAAGCTATGTTGTTTTCCGCATTGTTAGGCTTACCTAGTTATAGGGACTAGGTGCCATCACGACATGTTCACGGAGGGTGAACCGGGGTCATGACACGCACCGATTAGAACTTTTATGCTTTTTTGTTCTTTTATTTTCATACATTGGAATCCTAAATTAGGGTTGTATAAGTATACATGTCTTCCTTAGGAAGTAAAACGATACGCCCAAATTTCAGTTTTGCAGTTGATCCGCCCATGGTCCCTTGACGCTCCATCTTCAAAATTTTAATAGGTTTCTTGCTTCTTCCTCTTCTTCTTTTTCAGTAATCTTTATCTTAACTTTCGTTTATCCTAATCTTAATCATATTCCCTATAATCCTAATCCTAATATGATGCCTCCAGTTGAAAAACAAATTTGCAGTGGAACTTTACCTTTCGATATACTAAGCAACCTTCCTGATGATATTCTTATGCATATGCCTTTACCAGATGTTGTTAGAACAAGCATCTTATCAAAGAAATGGAGATATGAATGGTGTATAATTCCACAAATTACTCTAGACCAAACACTTTGGAAAATACACCAAACAAGTTACTTTGAAAATAGTATCCACCACATTTTGAACCGTCATCAAGGACCAGTTAAACAGTTTACACTCTCAATTGCCGTGTTTTGACAATTCTGGTACATGTCGTATTTTAATTTTCTTATGTTTCGCGCTGTGAACCATTCATCATTTGTTGTATGTTTATTAAGACTGCTTAATGCATTCGATAAAATTAGCTTAATACTAGACATAAGGGGTGAGAAATCGCAACGATATAATTATCATAGGTCATATGACTACGACCTTAGTCGGTGGACTTATATGGTTGCCATTAGCCGATACGTATGAACTTAATGAATGAAATTAACATAAACGGCTGCTACTAAATAACTGTGAATCGCAACGATGTAATTATCGTAGGTTCAATATATATATATATATATATATATATATATATATATATATATATATATATATATATATATATATATATATATATATATATATATATATATATATTACCTTAAAAAATATCTCCTTACTTGAAGTTCGTCTGAAACTGATTGGTGAAATGCTATTTACCTTAAATAAATTATTTTATTTATATGTTTAAATGTGTCTATATATATAGTTATACCCATTCACACACACAAAACTTTTAATACCCTAACTCTTACACAAACCATAGAACCCAACCATGGACCCCTCTCCCAGCGCTACCAAACGATCCCCGTCCGGCTACTGCTCTGAAAACGATGAAGATACAAATCCATCTTTTGAAGCACTCATGAAGGATTCATACATCAAGCAAGATTATATGATAAATGAGATCTTTTTTTTTTTAAATTATGTATTTTTAAATGCTTGTGTCTTTCGACTTGGTTTTGCAAAAGAATTAGAAACGAAATAGGCGGTGTTTCGATTTGGTTTTTAAAGAGGGGCAGATCTGGTTTTCAACTTGATTTTAATTTTTTTTTATTTCTGAAAAAACATATTGTTAATCTTTTTTAATATGTGTGTTTATATTTTGTTTTGGAAAAAATATTTCTCAAACAATTTTTTTTTCTTTTTGTTTGCAGCATATTCCAAAATATTTTTACGATCACATTCCTGAATCACATAGCACAGCGGTTCTTCTATATGATGGTGAGCCTTGGTTTATGAAAATTAACATGGGTAAACGAAGATGGTTCAAAGACGGATGGAAATATTTTGTGATGAATAATAACATCAAGCGGGGTTGGTTAATTAAATTTGAGTTGGTCGAAATTACACAATTCTGCGTTGCCTTCCAACTGCACGTGAATGGCCGAGGAACTCTCGAAGATCCAGTTGAAATTAACTAGTATTTAAATTTATGTTTTGTATTCTCATTTTGTGTTATTTTTAACTTTTGTTAGTTTTTATCTAGTTATGTAATATGTACTTTTATTTTCCAGTACTTAACTTTCTAGTTATGTAATGTGTATTTTAATTTTCCAGTTATCAAATTTCTTTTTTGGTATATCACTTTGGTATCATTTCATTACCCTAACTATAAGGTTGGAATGTGAATAATCTTCAGTTCAAAAAAGAGTTGGTAACCGAAATAATAACTGCAATTCAACTAACACCATATTTTCCCCTGAAATAATAAATGCAATTCAACTAACATCATTAATTATGACAATTCAAACAAAACCAGATACTGTGATAAAAAATAGATTGTTTTCTCCACTGACAAGAAAATTAGCATTCAATACTGTGACGACCCGACCCGTCGTCTCATGTGTTATTGCTCCATTTCCCCGTTTATTGCTTCTTCATATTTCATTATCGGTATGTAGTGTGTGAGAGTTGATTTGGGATGGTTTTGATAAGAAATGAGACACTTAGTCTCTTTAAGGAAAGCTTAAGTTGGAAAAGTCAATCGGACGTTGACTTATGAGTAGAGGGATCGGATGTGATTTTCGGCGATTCAGTTAGCTTCGAGAGGTGATTTTCGACTTAGGAGCGTGATCGGAATTGATTTTGGAGGACCGGTGTAGAATTAGGTTTGAATTGGCGAAGTTAGTATTTTGGCGAATTTCGGTTGATGGGTGAGATTTTGATCCGAGGGTCGGAATGAAATTTCGAGAGTTGTTATAGCTTTGTTGGGTGATTTTGGATATGTGTGAAAATTTTCAGGTCATTCGGACATCGTTTGATCGGATTTTTGATCGACGGTGCATTCCAGAAGTTTTTGAAGAACTTAGGCTTGAATCCAATGTGATTTGATGGTTTTAGCGTTGTTTGATGTGTTTTAATGATTGTAAGTTTGGAACAAGTTCGTATGATATTTTTGGATATGTTAGTGCCTTTGGTTGAGGTCCCGGAGGCCTCGGGGTGGATTCGGGTGGTTAAACGAGAGTTTCGTGTGTTGCAAGTTCAGCTTTTCTGTCAACTGGTATTTTCGCTTTTGCGGAAATGGACCGCAGAAGCGGTTCCTCAGGAGCGAGTGGAGGATCGCATAAGTGGTTCTTGTCCTGGTGGAGTGGTTCCGCAAAAGCGGAACATTGTTCGCAAATGCGAGTCCGCAGAAGCGGTCTTGGGTGGTTCGCAGAAGCGGATGTGGAGACGCAAAAGCGGACGTTGGGTTTTTAAGTGAGGACCGCATAAGAGGATTTTTGGCCGCAGAAGCGGGACCGCAGAAGCGAAAATTGCTGTGGACAGAAGAGTTTTAAATGTTACATTTCATCCGCGAGCAAGAGGTAGTTTCCACCATTTTTGAACGACTTGGAGAGCTTTGGGCGAGAATTTTCGAGGGTTTTGACTGAGAATCGATTGGAGGTAAGTTCCTTGGCCTAATTATTCAAGATTATGTTAGATTTAACATGGAAATTGGTTGAAATTCATTAAAAAGAGGTAAAGCTAAAGCTTGAATTTTGATATTTCAAATTGGGATTTGATAGGTCATTTGAGCTCGGATTTGGGAGTTCTTGATATGTATGGACTCGTGGCGTGACGAGGAATCCGGTAATATGAGTTTTGTAATTTTTCGAGAAGCGGGCCCAGGGCTCGGGTTTTGCTAGTTTCGAGATTTTTGCTTTTTCTCGATCGTTTTCGATTGGGTATTATTTTCGTAGCATATTGTGATGTATTCGCTCTGATTTTGGTTAGATTCGACATGCGAGAAGGCTGAATTGAGGGGCAAAGGCGTCGCAAGCTTGAGTTTTCGCCGGTTCGAGGTGAGTAATACTTGTAAATGATATCCTGAGGGTTTGAAACCCCGGATTTGCACATCATAGTGTTGTATTAAGGTGATTTGCACGCCGAATACGAGCGTGGGGTAGAGCACCATTGGGGATTGCGACTTGGTCCGTCCCGGTTGTTGATTTTACCGCGTATTTGACTGAACTACTTGTTATCATCATAGTTTGGACTGATTACCATGTTTTGGGCTTCGTGCTGATTATTTGAATCCTTTAGGGATTATTATCATTGTTTCCATGATACTTAGCATGTTAAATGATTTCGGTCCTGAG